>JAZFAU010000304.1:325000-507500 GCA_037178615.1 Dione vanillae | reverse complement strand
TGTTGTGTTGTGTCTTCAACCATTGTTATCGATAATAATTGCCAATGCTATTGCCAATCTGTGTTGAAAATCGGCTGCCAATGTTCAATTTGGCCAATCAATAAGCAAAATTGCCAATCAATATTCCAAATTTCCGGTTTTTTCCAAAATTGTCAATCAATACTCCAGGTTTATTTCCAAAATTGTCAATCAATAATTCAAACTTTCGGATAATTTCCAAAATTGTCAATCAATATTCCAAACTTTCGGTTTATTTCCAAAATTGCCAATCAGTAGATTGTTCTTTAAGAATACATTCAAATTTCCACTTTCAATGGCATCTACTGAAATTTGTTATTTGAAATCTTCTTAATTGCGAGAGTTCAATATTTGCCAAGTTTTGTGTTGTTATTTTGACTGAAGAGATTTAAAAAATTGTCTCACTGTCAGAAAACACTACAACATTTTATCGTCCAGATATATTTCTTGGTTAATGTACGCTTATTTTTTAATATTTTCAAAATGTCACGCGATACAGTCATTTTAGTTCGACAAATTATGATTCACTGAAATTCCGCACTAAGTTGCATTGTGTTGAATTAGAGAATAACATATTATTACTTGTTTAAGGGGTTTAATTGCGCACAATTATAGAGAGCGAGTTTTTGATCTAGAATTTTACTTTTGATACTGTTTTAAAGCTCTCGAAAAGTTCGATTGGTGAAAAATATAGCCAATATTTGAAGTTGAACAGTTCAATTGATAATTGAATAAATAATATAATTGCGGCGTTAAGTTGCGTAGAATAGTACGCAGGACAAAAAGTTTATTTAAAATATTTATCAGTACAGATTTTTGCCCATTTGGCAAAATGATACACACGAGCTGGATTTTTTTTAATTCACTGATACTTTGATAAAATTAATTCGTTAGTCATATGATAAGTAAAGATTCAAAAATGTATTATACTTTGTAATTAATATGTAAAGTTTTTTTGTCGCCTTCGTCAATATAAAACGATGGTATTTTTAATGTATGTTATTTTTTGTCAAAATGATTTCGTAAATTTTCACCATTTTAATAAACTGTAGAACTTTACGGAACTGAACGGAACTAGTTACCTGGAACTTTATTCCAGGTACTATAATTATTTACCAGATAAAAGTATGATGATAGTTTAATTTTATCTCCTAGAGTTTCTAACTCGGCTTTTCAGCAAGTTAAACGCTCTTATGAACTTGATAACTTTTAAATTATAGTTTTTTTACCTGACTTTATCCAGGTACTAGTATTGGATGGCATTTCCGAATAACATATTAATATTTTAAACAGTATTTTCTTTTAAAAAATATTTTCTATTGAAAGTATCAGCGTAGTTCTAGGTTAGTGCGATCGACCAAATTTAAATTTATAATATGTTAGTAGGGCATACCTTTATTATATCTTATTTATTTTTAACGCCTTGTCCCGCCATAGCAGGGTAGGCAGAGGGGACAAAACCAGGGTCTAGTGTTGACTTAGTCCCTGCTTTTCCGTTTTCAGGCTTTCGCCTTATGGGCGAACTTAAATTTGCAGTTGCCATCGACGGCTTTGAATTGCAAGGAAAAAATATCATGATAAAAACCCAATTCCGTTTAAGGCAACGCCAACCGTCGCGTTTACGAGCCTTACCTAACTTTATAAACTATATAAAGTTCGGTCAATTAAATAAATATTTTTATAAAGCTTAGTTGACGTTCAAGTAAAAAAAGCCAGCTTAAATGACTTTTCATTTTCCGAAATTCCGACAACATATTTTTTATTCAAAATATTATACTTGGCTATACCATTAACAGTCAGGCTCAATAGAAAAGTATTCATAAAAAATCAAAAATATCATCAAATTAAATTATATATAACGTATATAAGATTTTGCAACTATATCTTATTTATTTTTAACGCCTTGTCCCGCTCATAGCAGGGTAGGCAGAGGGGACCGCAAAAACCAGGGGAATCTAGTGTTCAGACACTCCGTTCCTCACTTTCTGCTTTTCGAGGCATTTTGCGTTGAGTGGCGAAACTTAACGCCACGCTTTGCCTAGTTGCCATGACGATGGCATGAAAATGGAAGTGGAAAATCCATATTATCATCCGAGTGGTAATCAAACCCACAAACTGTCGCGTTTACAGGCAGACGCTACACCTCTGCGCCGAACCTAACGACACTAACTTTATAAACTATATAAAGTTCGGTCAATTAAATAAATCAATGTAAATCATAGCTTAGTTTTACGCTTACAATAGTAAAAAAAATGGCCAGCTTACAATGCACCTTTTCAAAAAAGAACTTCCTTGACAAACTATTTTTTTTATTTCGTCAATATATATACTTAGGGGCTATCCATTAATCACGTCAGGCTCAAAGAAGAAAAGGCTTTTCCATAAAAAATCACAAAATATATCATATATAGTAATTAGCTATATAACGTATATTAATTTTTTTGGCAAACGCGTACAATATCGTAAGAAAGTTTAGAAAAAATTTTGTTAGTACTAAAAATACAAAAAAATAGGGGAGGGAGAGGGTTATCACCAAGGGGGAGGGAGAGGGTTATCACCAACGGGGAGGAAGAAGGTTATCACCAAGGGGGAGGGAGAGGGTTATCACCAAGGAGGAGGGAGAGGGTTATCACCAATGGGGACGGAGAGGGTTATCACCAAGAGGGAGGCCAGGATTATCACCAATGGGGAGGGAGGTGTTATATAATCTTTTCTTTTTGAAATTTTCAAGGAAAAAAGGTTTCAAAGCAATTTAACGAATTTAATTGTAATTAAAATAATAATACTAACGTTTAGGAAGTGAGAATGCTGCATACCACGGTGACAAACAAATACGTTCAAACTGGGGCATCCTGTATATAATAAATAAAAATCACAACAGTCAAAATAATTGAAAAAGAAGAGAACTACAAACATTTAGAAAAACAAATAGCATCTCTTATATAAGCCAAATAATAATATAATTTCTCTAAAATTAAGCATTGCATAAATGCAATTTTCTCCTCTAAAAATGATAATTTCCGGTAAATTTGAAAATTTCCGGACCTAGCGCAAATTGCAATTAAAAAGAAATTAAAATGTGTATAAAACAATAGTTATATCGACTTTTCAAATAATGAAAACTAGTAGTTTATAAAAAAAAAATATAAAAAACCTTAACGACTCAACACTACCATATCTTTGCTTATAGCAAATAAAATTAATAAAAAAAAAAAAAAAACAAAACCAACAGATTATAAATCTTACATTGTTCCCGAAACGTCAAACACTTTTTATTAAAAATTCGTGCGTTTCCACTAAAAACCGTATCTATTCTAGATGACATACGGCCAGGATTATTTAATTTATTAAGACGCTTTTATTTGCACAAAATTATCAGCATCTGTGTACGCTATATAAATTTATTATTTATTCTGTATGTATGTATATCAGGCGTTTTATCTAACTATTGATGCCTTTTACATAAAACTTAATACTTTTATGATTCAGTTGTTGAAAAGAGTTGTTGTAATATATTATAAACACTATATCATATATATCATATTAATGTATGTAATTTATATTTGGTATTTTTCATGTTTAGTTTAAATTAGTTTATTTTTTCTTTTAAAAAAAAGGTTTGGTACAGTAATTTAGGTACTGCAGCGGTTCTTATAATGGATTTTCTATTGAATTACTTCCATGCATTAACCCGCATATATCTTGAGAAGTACACGTTAAGTAAAGAAAAATGCGTTAAAAAATATTAACAATACAAATGTTTCTTTCACGCAAACCCCACTGCGTTCATCAACTTCATAATTTCTCTAATTATTATGACTGTTAAGATTCTCCGTTCTCCGCTTTACACTTGTATACGCGACATCGAGCGTGGAGTGTCCGAGCTCTACACTATAAGAACGGAGAGATAAATATAATTCATTTCCTCGACTGACTGTAGACAACCATTACGTTTACGATCAGATTTGGTATGGCGGTTAGTGTTTCTTTATTTAAAATACTAGCGAGAAGCTTTGAAGGGATCGCTAGGCTTTATAAATATACAAGGTAGAGAAGATAGAAATAGAATCTTCACTTCTGAAATAATCCTCTATGGATCGTCTTATTAATTTTATGTCATGAAAACGAAGAGATCACCTAAATGATAAATGATTTTAATATGAAAATGATTTAAGTACGAAAATTATCTGCTTTGGTGCTGTAAAATAGTGACTAATTATTAACACGGTAGCTCTGGGTTCGCTTCCCAATCGGGCCATGAAATTATTTTCGTATATCAAAAATTAGGCGTAGCAAAAAATATAGTATTAAAGAAAATATATATTTTTATATAATAAATGAACACATAAACCACTAAAGTGATTTAACTGTAATTGTAAGAAATACTACAATAGAAAAAACTGCATATGAATGGATTAAACAGTTCCTGAGATTAATATGCACAAGCACACAAATAGCAAATGACTAAAAAAGTTTTGACAGGCAGTGAGGAGTTACATTTTATATATTTGTTATAAGGGGACCGTCGTGGCGCCGAAGCGTAGCGTATACACGCGACGGCTTGTGGGATCGATTCCCACTCGGGAAAGATGGATTTTTCTATTTTTTTCTTCGTTCTGGCAACATTGCAAAGTGCAGTGTTAAGTTCCGCCACTCAACATGCAATGCCTCAAAAAAGATTGAAAGCGGGAACGGAGAAAGCAGGGCAAGCAAGTGAGTGTTTTAACACTAGGTTCCTATGGTTCCTGCAGTTTCTTCTGCCTACCGCGCCACGTGTGAAATAAAGCGTGAAGTTATAAAATGACAGTATATGTTATAATACTCTTTTCGCCCTAAAGGTTATTTGAAAGAGATGCCTACAAAGCCTTTTTTTATCACTTTTTTTTTCCTGTTTTATTTTTATTAAATTTTTTTCAATCACATGTGAAATCGACAACAAAAAAAATAAAAAAATAAATAATAAATACAGAGTATACATAACATTTTTTTAACATTATAAAACAAAAAACAAAATAAATTCACAATATTATGGTGACGCAACAATTTTCGCTACAATCCACAAATACGTCAAACGCGATAATTTTTCAAGGCACGGCAAATCAATAGAGGCGGGCGTATAATTGAATTATTTTCTATTTTTAACTAAAACATATCACATTGCATTTAGTATTTAAAATGTTCTTCAAGTGATAATTTATTTATCTGTTCTCCATAATTTATTTTTTTCAGAGGTTGTAAGTTGTAAGGTCTTTGCTCATTTACTTAATACTATGTTTAAAAAAAAAGATTTATTTGACATATTGACATTAATATTCTGTGATCATATATTAGTTTAAAGAAGAGTGGCAGGGTATTTTTGTGACAGCTTTGATTTCTAGTGAATTTTTGTTTGGACTTCAGCACCATGCTGACAAAATGAGCTTTCTTTCTAGTAAATCGCTACTATTAGCTAAACCCATAAATAGATGAATAAACAAAATAGTTTTCTCCCAGTTGCATTTGACCCTGCAGTCCTGGCATTTACAGTCATGTTCTGCCTATGAGCCACTATGGCCACAACCTCTTAGCAAATCTATGGGCACCGAAGGCATTTTGATCATAATGTTATGAATAAGGAAAAAAAAATGTAAAAGTAGTACGATTTTATCTTAGATAGTTTTCATATTAGATATTTTATCTTAGATAGTTGGGGACCGTTGTGGCGCAGAGGCGCAACGTGTGCCTGTAACGTGACGGTTTCTGAGTTCGATCCCAGTCGGAGAAGATGGATTTTTCTATTTCCATTTTCTTCGCTATGGCAAACTAGGTAAAGCGCGGCGTTGAGTTCCGCCACTCAACACGCAATGCCTCGAAAACGGCGGAAAGCGGGGACGGAGAAAGCAGGGACTAAGCAAAGGAGTGTCTTAACACTAGGTTCCCACGGTCCCTGCAGTTGCTTCTGCCTACCCTGCCATGTGCGGGATAAAGCGTGAAGCTAAGAAAAAATAGTTTTCATAGTTAACAAGTAGTTGTTAACTATGAAAACTATCTAAGATAAAATCGTAATCCTATTAGTCTTAAGTTATGACTTACTTAAGAATTTTAACGACGATCGGTAAAATTGAAAAAATAAGCGATTAGAGTGGTAAAAAAATATGAGACAATTAGAAGAGCAGCAATAAGTTCTACTGCGGTGTACATCTTCGGAAACACTGTGTCGATGATGCTGGAGAGATGCAAAAAGCATGGGGAACCAGTCGCAATATATATGCATGCATGAAGAGGTTAATGACAGTAATGAAAACGAGGCCAAAGAGGTATTCAGAGATCAATATTTTTATCTAGGATAAAACCAGCCTACTAAAAGTCAAGCTAGGTCTCTGACATCCAAATTTTATCTAAGAAATATAGCATTTTAATCTACCTAGTATATGACACATATATATAATCTAAATTAAAATAAATATTATAAAAATTGAATAAATAACGATTACGAATAGCAAGAATTTCATAGTGATAAAACTACAAGATCTAAGATATGTTGACGGTGCGAGGTTTATAATGCGAGTTCATTTGTTGAATTAAAACAAATAATGATATCTAAAGCTACTTGGATGTTGGGCCAGGCACGCCAATGTGGCATGCGAGTGAAGTATATGGCCATATTTGTACAGAGAAGTCGTAATTTTTTGATATCATTGTAATTATGAGGTAAAATTTGATCTGTAATTAGATATTGGCCAGAAAGGAGGTTTTGCACAAAGCTAAAAGAAAAAAATAGTAATAATTACTAAAGATATAATTAAATAAATAAAATAAACATGGGGTAAGTTTAATACACATACAACTAAGAAAACCATCGACATTACCACAAGAATTGCCATATCTAAAATAAGCAATAACTGGATGACTGATTAGGACTCTACTGATACCTAGATCCATTCCATCTACGGAGATGAATACACCTATGTCTAGTAGCCAATGTAGAAAATAAAATACCTTTATACTATTGTAGTACTAGAAACAAAACAACGTTGGTAAACGTTGTATTAGGTTGGCCAAACATAAAGATAAGTAAGTGCTTGACGTAAACACCGAGAGACACTGTGTCTGCGGAAAACAAATATTAAACATGCATATAATGCGGCTTTTATTGTTATCTTTACGACTGACATTTTTCGGAGAAATATCTTTTTGTTATTTTGTTACACTCTTAATTGGTTAAATTGGTAAAAAGCAGTAACCGAGAAGGTCGAAGTTGGCCTGAGTTCGAAAGTTATCGAGCCATGAGTTCTTCACGGCTATATATATTTTGGATCTGTGGTGATTTGGGGACGTCTAGGTCTTTGATGGCAGCGGGTTCCAAATTCATCTAGCGTATATAATATTTCTGTAGTTGTCATGACAACCTGTATGACAATTTATACAAAAATGTATAGTTAAGTATATGTATAGTGTGTGTCCATTATACTACAACGTTCACACAATGTGTGTTTTTTAAAGAAATATTATCCTTCACGTTGCAAACATTGAACTGACTGATTATGAGCGTTGTGCGTAAGATGTAATATATTATAGATTATTAAAGATTATAAAAACAGTGCTCCGCTCCGTCACAGTAAAATTAAAATATTTAAAAATACTATTATTTAGTGTTGGTAAGGCATTTCTGAACTAATTATTTTAAAATTGGCACTGGTAAAAAAACGGGATACATAGTGCTAAATCACTCCGTTCTGCCTGCACCCTGCTATACGCGGGATAAAGTATGAAATTAAAAAAAAACCATATAGAATATAAATATGCGTCCAAATAACTGTTCGGATCAAACAAGATACTAATGACATAACATTAATGAAGTACAAATAAATAAAGTAATCGATAAACGATTTAAAATCACTCGCCATACAATTAGTATAGCGTAAAATTTATCGGAACTGCTTCGAACTGGTATTTGTTTAAAGTTACAATTGAATATAGATATAGTTGTTATAGTATAGAATGTTAGCCCTAGTGGCATTGACAGTGCCATCGGTTGGGGAGGGAAGAGGGTACTCAGCCCCTGAAGTAGCAAGCATACGTTTCTGTTTGAGAGGAGCTGAGGAGGAGGCTGGGAGAAAGGAATCAACGTGTCCATCGCTTTATGGGAAAAAAAAACGCACAAAAGCCAGGCCATGAGGCTTGCAATGTATAGGTTTAACGGGCCACTCAAAATGCCGATTAAAATTCACAGCCACTGTCCAAATATCTCTCTTTATTAAATCCAAATTCGAAACGAAGTAGTGCTGCCAGTAGGAGAACGATCTAGAAATGAGATGATAGTTCTAGATAGGCCGAGATCTGTTAATAAACTTTAAAGATATCAATACGCTACACCTCCTATATAACAAAAATCTCATAATGTTAATTTTTTTATCTTTTTTTTAGCTTCACGCTTTATCCCGCACATGGCAAGGAAGGCAAAGGAAACTGCAGGTACCGTGGGAACCTAGTGTTAAGACACTCCGTTGCTTAGTCCCTGCTTTCTCCGTCCCCGCTTTCCGCCTTTTTCGAGGAATTGCGTGTTGAGTGACGGAACTCAGCGCCGCGCTTTGCCTAGTTTGCCAGAGTGAAAAAAATGGAAATAGAAAAATCCATCTTCTCCGACTAGAGATCGAACCCAGAAACCGTCGCGTTTCAGGCAGGCGTTGCACCTCTTCGCCACGACGGTCCTCATAATGTTCTAGAAGCTTAAAATTTGTCATTTTTTAATAAAGTATAGTTAATCATCAGAAAAAAATGACGTAGACATGACGTCAAAAGCTATCAGCGAGTTAAAAAAAACATGTCACCCACAATTGAAAATTTAATTGATCAATTTATAAAGCGCAATAAGCCCTATCGTTATAATTATTTTTGATCGCAGATAAAAATGACGCTTTTGAACGATATTTAAAGATATTGTAAATATTCTTAATAATGCCTTGTTATATAACATTTAATATTTAAAAGTTTTGGAGACATTTCAATTTTTTTATTTGTCTGTCTCAATTTTGGATCTTGTCATAGTTGAGATCAAAAATCGGAAGACTGGGATTTTCTTCGTTTTTTAAATTAGTGTTTTAACACTCTATTTATGTATCTTCCTTCATCCCGTCTACTCTACTATGCGGGATAAAGCGTGAAGATCAAATCATATTTCAATTTTCCAATACAGATAAAAGAGCGAAAAACTTTCCCAATCACTTGGCGTTATCTTTACACGTTCCTTTACATGATAAGTGAAATTAATGAACACACGTACCTAGTTTTATCGTAACATAGTTTTAGATAACTTTGTTTATATTTTGCCTTTGATAAAGGAGTTTAAGTAGCAAAGGTCATAAAACTATTGTGTAGATGAATGTAGATTTTCGAAATTTGCTTTTTTAATTGTTTAGTTAAATCACGGTCAAGCCCGAGTCGGATTTCTGCTTGGATAGTTCTGTAGCTGGTAAATTTCATGAATGTACGGTCCATGGTAAGCACCTCTAAGAGACATAGACAAATTTATACTTATAAGTGTATTCTGTATGAAATTTAAAATTTAACTATATATTTTTGTAGTAATATCTTTTTTGTCTTTTGCCTACAGATTTAAATTAGCAAATTCGGGACTTTCCCTTTTATGATAGAATATTGAGAACTCTAATTTTTTTAAGTCACATGATTTTAGGCCAACGAGGAGTAGCCTATAGTGAATATAGCCTTTTAGATGTTGTCAATAGACTAAAAGGCTATAACTTTTTTGTTTATTTATGTATATGTTACAATAGCTCACAGCTTCACAGCTTTTCCTCTTTTACCTAAGGTAAGAATTTGAAAGTTTTAAAACAAATATGAAGAACGCACAGATATTGTGAGCCTCTCTGTTGAGCATACTATTGAAATGGCCTGTGCTGAGCTTGAGCACTTTATTGTTATAAGTGCATACAGACCTCCCACTGGGTTGTATGAAAACTTTGAAACAATTTTGGAACAAGTCCTTGTAAAATTATCTGGATCTAAGAAATTAGTAGTTACTAGATTCAGGTCTTTACTAAATTCATATAACCTAGTTAATTTATTTTCAAAACCAACAAGAATTACTGTCTGTACAGCATTGATAATATTTTTACAAATGCTATACCAAAACAAAAATAAATAATTAATATCTTAAGCTCTGATCACTGCGGACAGATGGCTTCAGTTTACTTTGGCAAAAATAAAATTAGTAGTGAGCGTAAAATTAATTGTGTACCTATGACAACTGGTCGTATAGAAAAATTTGGAAGTAACATAGCGGCAATATTTTAAATATCTAAAATTTAATAATAAACCAAACATACTTAATAGTATTTTTTTTTTAAATTATTAAAAATGAGTTGAATTCTATATTCACTTCCAAAACAATTGATTCCAGAAGTTTCTTGTCATTTAAGGATCGGGCGACTGTGGGAATTCATAAGAGTAGACAAAGGTTATATGAATTTTATAGTGAAAAAACATAACCACATTAAAGCATTAAATTAAGACCTATTCTAAATTGTTTAAAAAAGTGTGGCAAAATCTTTACATATTAAAAATAAAATTAAAAATTCCATTGATAAAATTAAAATGACATAAAACATAATAAATAGTGAGGCTGGAAGAGCTAGGGATCACAACTGTGAGTTTAAGTTAAAAGTTGGTAATAATGTAACTAGATCTGATCTAGACGTTGCATGCAATTTTGAAAAATCCTTTCCCTGACATTCCAGTCTTCACAACCAAAACTCTTATATCTTCCACAACCGTTGCTGAATCACTACTTAAGGAGAGCGTATCAGAATGTCATTTAGAATTTAAATTTAAATTAGTTACTTCTAGAGATATTGTTAAAACATTTAAGTCCCTAAATATGAAGAAAACAATCGACTTATGGGGCATTTCTGTAAAACTAATTAACTATGTAATAGAGGCTGTTGCTCCTTACCTCGTAACTATATTTAATAATTGTAAAGAGCATGGTGTGTTTCCTGATTTAATGAAATTTAGTAAAGTCATACCTATTTTTAAATCGGGTACAGCAGATCCCAACAACTTCAGACCAGTATCTGTTAGTACAGATACTGGTCTGAAGTTGTTGGGTTGTTGGAAAACAGGGTAGTCCCTGGTTTAGTAAAATTTTGGAAAAAATAATATTAAATCAAATATTAGTGCATTTTAATGTGCATAATCTTACGCATGAAAAACAGTATGGCTTTACTAAGGGTCGTTCTACTACCGATGCTGGAATAGGACTGATAAAAAGTATCTACGAGGCTTGGGAGGAGTCGCAGGATGCTCTTGGTATGTTCTGTTGATCTTCTGACCTCTTATTTAGCTAACAGGGTTCAGAGCATTGAGGTGAATGGGAAGAAATCTCCTGGCTCGTTAGTCAGTATGGGGGTCCCACAAGGGTCTATTCTTGATCCTTTCCTATTTCTAATCTAGTATATATAAATGATCTGCCTCATCTAATTGGAAGAGACTATAACATAGTATTGATTGCAGATGTATTGCATGTATTCATTGATTTTTAAAACTTATATGACGACGTAAACAATGCTCTCTCAAAAATAGTACATTGGTTTAATGTTAATAGTTTACTACTTAACAGTAAAAAAAACTAAACGTGTATTATTCAGAACGCCGATGTACTTTTCAGTAGTGAAACTGTGGAACTCGTCGATTCTACGGTATTTTTAGTTATCACCATTTACTCTAAATTATAGTGGGGACCTCATATTGATGAATTGGCAAATAGGCTAAGTTCAGCAGCGTTTGCTGTCAAAAAATTTAGTTACATTCATAGCATTATGTCATATGGCATTTTACTTTGGGGTAATGCAGCCTGTAATTCCATCTTTGTCTTGCAGAAGCGAGCTACTGGCGCAATCTATAACCTTAATCCAAAAGATTCCTTAAGACAAAAGTTTAAGAAAATAAATATAATGACCGTTGCACTTGCATCACAATATATCTTTGATAATTTAATGTATGTAAAAAACGCGCGAACCGTTGGTAAATTACATTATTTGACGTTCAAAAAATGAAGCTTATACTTCTTATTTTGAATAAAATTATTTTGACTTTGACTTTGATTTAACATTTTAATATTAAAGTTAAAAAGTTAACACCATGGGGTTTCTTGCACTGGTTTTTTAGTTAAACGAGTTTTTATAGTTATAGTGGGCCAGGCGTTTGTCTTCCATCTCACCTGATGGAAAGCGTAGATCAAGACGAAGGTGTTACACGCCCGTCCAAAAGAAACCTGTTCACTCTACTCTTAGAGGCTGCAGGGTTAAATTTATCGAGTAAAACTTAGTGTTAAGACACTTTGTTCTCTGCTTTCCGTATTTCTAGACGTATATAGCGGCGTTGCGTATATAGCGGCAAAACTTTACGCCTAGTTAACTTTGATTTTCGACTTGACTATTGAACGAAATGTTGTACCGATTTTCACTTTAACTGGATTCACTTTTTATTAACAGCTTTGAAAAATATTGTTTTTATTGTACTTTTAGGAATCTATTATATTAACAACAACTTCTTACCCTCAATTATAGACATTACGTGTTAAAATGCGTAACTCAACGCCGCAAATGGTCTACAAAATCTACCTAGGCTATAAAATTATAAATTATTGTAATTTCAACCTCTTATCGTACACAATTAAATAATATAATAAAATAATAAGCAAGTGTATATGGTATATATACACTATCTTAGTAATGCGATAAACTATATGTCAAAATAACATATTCTATGAACTTTTCCTCGTCTAGAGACGTATAGATGTATGGCAAAACGGACACCACTACTATATAGCTGTAACTGTGAGCTTTGACATGGGCTTAAGGAATGGGAGACGTGCCCATTTGAGAATAGTCTGGTGCCCACCAAAAAATATGTTTGGGCAAAATTTTGCTTGAACGTTACCAAAGAACTTCCGCCCTCTAACTATATGATGCTTCGTCTATTAATATATTAGGAGTTTATAGGTTCAAATTTAAAAACTAAGAGTTTATAAGAAATTATTTAAAAAGACTAAAAAAATGAGTATCCCTAACTTAGCCATTCTCGTTTATATATATTAATACATTTATATGGGCCTAGTGGGCTGCCCTCGCACATTAACTTCAATTATTACCTTAGGGATGGTGAAGTAAAAGTCTCGTGTTAAAAGACAGAATTTTTGAGATTGACAAAAAGCGCGCGCAAATGATTTTTAAGCCAATCCAATTGCCTAACGTTTAGAAATTGTTTTATCAATTAGTAACTAAGTCCTCCTCGTTCGTTCTACATATATAATAATACACACATATAGATAAAAAACCATAACAATTAATACCCCATATTATATATATAGCTAAATTCTAATCAAAATGAGCTTACAAATCGATTTACTTTCGATTTAAAAAAAATTAACACAACAATTTAGGTTATATTCGTAACACTATTTCAACACAATACAACGTCACATACATACATACATCACTAATTAACTAACTTTATATATATATTATTTAAAAAAAAATACACAAAATTAGTATAAAATTCAATAAAAAAAGGCCGATTTCAAGAAAACGTCTTGATTGTTAAACGCGTCGCTATATACTGATTTTACAACACTATATTATTTGTCACATTTATCAGCGTATATCAATATAGAATTGACTAAACAAAACCTTTATTTGAATCGGTCAATGCCGAAAACCTTATGTCTCTGAGAGTCTGTGACGTTACACTGTAGTGTGAAAATATAATTATGTCAATCACCATCTGTTTGCTTGTTCAATGTGTTTATCTGATGAGATACGAGTGTACGTAATTTACGAGTTTGAAAATTTTACACTATCTCAATTTTTACGTATCTATGTACGATAAAAATAATCAATAATTTATTATTTTAAAAAACTTTCGCATGGTTCCTGCAGTTCCCTCTGTCTACCCTGCAATGTACGGGATAAAGCGTGAAGCTAAAAAAACCTTATATAAGTTATATAATTAGTAATTGTCATTCAACACTTTTTTGTTTATTTTTTGTATTTATAGGTTTTATAGTATTACCTCGTATTATTTTTATTTTTGACGTGACAGCGTCTTAAATTAAGTTGCGGCTCGGAGTCACATATGAAAAAGGTAACGTAACGATGTGTCAACTGTCACCGAACTATGATCGGTCCGCCGCGCGTATCACTTGACACATGTACAATGTTTTAGTAAACAACATATATTTTCTATAGTTAAAATTTGTGCAATTTATATTATAATTATTAATCATATCAATAAATATTCTACCGAGAAAAAGACGTTGTCACGTAAAATTTTCGCCCGTAAAACCCACTTTACAGGCAACCATTTTTTTTAACAAATTTACTTAAAATGGCATTCGTAATCATAAGCACAGTATGCTGTTCGCTCCAACTTCATCGAGACGCAAATAAAAAGTAAATATCTTTATATTATGTTCCCTAAGTGAATATTGAAATAGTACAGTAGTAAAACCTATCGCAATAGTAAAATTATAATTTTTAAATAGCTTACACTGTGAAAAAAGTATTAAAATTAAAATACTTGAATAAAACACACAAAAACCCCATCGTAAGACAATTTGAAACAGTGGCAGTTTGAAACTATAGGGCGTGGGTTTAAATCTTCTTATTGGTGATTTTGTTTAAGCATTTACCATTTAATATATAAATGTCAATATATAAAACAAGCTTGTTTTGCTATAGTAAAAATAAAAGCAAGTTATTTCTGTATAATTCACAAACTCATATCACATTAAACTAAATAATCATAACATATATACACACACACACATATATATATATATATATATATATATATATATATATATATATATATATATATATATATATATATATATATATATATATATATATATATATATATATATATATATATATATATATATATATATATATATATATATATATATATATATATATATATATATATATATATATATATATATATATATATATATATATATATATATATATATATATATATATATATATATATATATATATATATATATATATATATATATATATATATCATACTGAAACAAAATAACCAGATTCGTCCGTCTGAATATAGTATATAGCTGCCTTTTCTTTGACAAATCGATCGTCACGTTTATTTTACTGCTATACACGAATCAGCTAAAATAAGGTGATAATATAATTTGTATTCAAAACTTAAACACATTACATATATCGATAATATATCGATTTGTTAATATATCGATTTGTGACGATTGTACGTAAAAAAATAATTATTTAACTAAGCTACTTTTTATTACCAAGTCAGTATATTTATTTAAAAATCTATCGAGGACCGTTGTGGCGTCGTGGCGCATCTGACTGTAAAAGTGACGGGACGGAGAGTTTTGTGGGTTCGATTCATGAGGGGAGGAAGGATTATGGTTTCAGTTTTCGATACTCTAACAACTAGACAAAGCGGGACTTTCGGTTCCGCCACTTACTCGTAACACGCAATGCCTCGAAAAAAGGTGGAAAGCGGGGAACGGAGTGTCTTAACACTAGGTTCCCACGGTTCGTGTGGTTTCCTCTGCCCACACTACTAAGATGTCTATGGGCGAGGGTGTCCACTTAACGTAAGGCGACCCTTCTGCTCGTTTGCCAAGTTTTTATAAAAAAAAAGCGCGCGCAAATGACTTTCGAGTAAATCCACTTGGCTAACGTTTAGAATATGTTTTATCAATTATCAATTGAACTGTTCAAGTTCAAACACCGGCTATATTTTTCACCAATCACCGGCACCAAAAGTAAAATTCTAGTTTAAAAATTTGCCTCTCTAAGTGTGCGCAATTAAAACGTTTCCACAAATAATATTTATATAGAATTGCTAAGTCATTTACGCAGTTGATGAATCTAGATTGGTGCATCTGATTCATACACTAATCACTAATTGTATACTAAATTTGCTACATGGTCGCTCAATCGGTCAGTTCATTAAACTTTTTGATTTATTATAATTCTTAAGTCACAGGTTCAAATTCAATGAACATAGATCGTATTTATTCAAAACCTACTTTGGTCACTAAAAAGTCATGAAGTTTTCTAGATTTATCCACAGCCAAAGCTTAAGGAATGAAAAGGCTTCAATACAAGCTATTAATAACATGACAATTGCAAAAACATGTTACTTTTAAAAGTTAAAAAAATATTAAACGCTCACAAAATTTTCTGCTTAATATGTTTATATCAATATGTATGTATGTATTTATAATTCAACGCCGGATTTCACCTTGCTGCCAGTGCGTGGGATGATTTATCGCCTTGATCGGGAATCAAAGTAACAACTGTCGCGTTTAAAGTCAAACACTGCCGCTGAGCCACATTAGCGTCGAAGTTATGACGTTATAAGCTACAAATTGCCTTTGCACAATCATCTAGTACATTATTAATTAGAATGACCAATTAAACATTCCAATCAAACATCACAAAGTCTTAATGTTTCTAGAAAGGTTTTTTTTAAGGTCCCCCTATACTAATAATTTCTGGTACATATTTCTTTATACCCAATATGTCAAATAACTTACATAAAAGACCTGAAAATCAAAATAAAGCGAAATTTGATAAACACTTACCCATAATCTTCTTCGGAGGCACCTTCCTCGGCTCCTTCTCCTCATCCTCGCGCCTCATCATCTTCCCTTCACCCTGCCACTTCCGCTTCCTCCCGTCTCTCTCCTCCAGGAACATACCCAAATCCTCGTTCCCGCCAACCAAAGTCAACCTGACCGACGACTCCCAAGCCAATTCCTTTCTACCCTCGTGCATAATATAGTCTTTGTCGTCTTCAAAAAATTCCATTACACAGGGGCCATGCCCCGCACAACACTAAAGTCACTATGGTTTGATGATCTGATGATGAAGATGACCAGCGAGTCGGTTAGAACAGAACAAAAAAGGAATTATACAGCTTCTTAATACCAGTCGTTTCTCTTTGACGATGCCGTTGAAGTAATTGGTTCTCAATTTTCAAAAGCATGTTTGCGCTACTCCTGCAGATGTGATATTGTATATGGGGGATTAGTCCCGGGAAGATTTTCTTCGTGAAACGATTGCCGATCAGAAACGTTCGCTGACAGTTGAGAATGGCCTCCATGTGGCCTCTTTGTCCGTTCCCGTCGATACTTCTCGAACGCCTCGAGCAGATGAGGCGGCGGTATTACGGCGCCTAAAAATATAGAATATATATATATATATATATATATATATATATATATATATATATATATATATATATATATATATATATATATATATATATATATATATATATATACACATATACATATATACATATATCAAATATCAAATATTACTTAATATTTCACGTCTAGTACCTAGTAGCCACACAGTACTGAATAAAAGGATCGTAATAAGAGCCTAACGTATTACCCACCTTATTACTATAGCTAATGTCATAGAATAATAAAACAGGTTATGTTATTTAAATTTTCATTTAGTGAAATAATAAATGTAAAACGCCTGATAAGCCTAGCCTAGTGGTGGTGGAAAGTTGAAACTCTAATTTCAATTTAATCAATTTATCAAGGTCGTGGTGTAGTGTCTGCCTGCAAATGCGACGGTTAGTGGGTTCGATTTCCATAAGAGGAATATGAATTTTTCTTTTCCATATTCTTTTCAGTTAGGCTACTTAATACACAATGCTTTGAAAAGGTAGAAAGTGGGGAACGGTTCCTGCGGTTCTCTCTGCCTACGCTGCCACTAGTGGGATAATACGTGAAAAAAAAAATAAGGTTCACATAACAAAGAAATAATTATATTTTAGATTCAAGACAGTCGCGGGTTCTATAACGTTACATTACGTTACGTTATTATTACGAGAAGGTTAACTTATATGTTTACAAAGTAAAATTTCCAGACGAATGCATTCATTTTGTATGGAATAAGCAAAAAAAGAACATTTTCATTTATTTTTTTCTTTATTTTTCGAATTGTTGTACATTCTTCTCAAACTTCATAACTCTAGGGCAACGAAAAGCACCATATTACTATTGGTTTTCATTACGAAGCTAGATTCTATGAAATGCGGCAAAAACTACCCCTCTTTTTTCTTTGTACGACCGACTTTATATACATTTTATATGTATATGTTTTATTTTGTGCTCAATAAGGACTAATTTATATTATTATATTATACTAAATTTAAAAAAAAAAGGGTCCATCACTATTAAGTACCAGTACTTATGTTCGAAATTAATTAAAAAAAAAAAATATTCAGTCAAAATTTAAAATTGTTATAATATATTCATATTTATCTGTATATTAATATAATCTTTGGTCACAGCGTATCTTCTTAAAAAAAACTAGGTCACTTACACATATATGACGCTGACACGGTTTAACTATTGTTGAATCAACGAAGGTCCATATAAATAAATACTATTTAAATCATTGCCCTTCACTACAAATTAAAAAAAAAATCTAAGTAGATAAAATTAAACGTTTAAGCATAAATGATTACAAAATTTTTCGTCCTTTTTCCTTAAAACTTAGTTACAAAGAAATATATTTTAAAATAACCATAATACCAAAAAAAAACTTATTAAACAGTATAATAAAATATCACTGTCAATATATAAACAGACAAAAAAAAAAGAAAAAAAAAATAGCTGCACCAAATAGTCCAATCCTGAACAAAACGCCAGGAAATCGATGAATACACAAAGACCTAATCAGCTCTCACCTTGAACACTGTCCTTGTCCACAATAATGTAAAAAAAAACACACACACGGACACACACAAGTCCACTAACGCAATATTAGTAAACGGTAGCCATTTTGGCGAAAATCCACTTCAAAATCGCCATAATTCGACCGCCGTCTCTCAAATACATGTCAATCGACCATTTTCTTGGTGTGTTTAGGAGATGTATATGTGCGAAGTCCTCGGTACTCTATTGCTAAATTGGCAACAAGACGGTCAAATGAATAAGCTGGGAATTGTTGTTAATTCCCTGGCCAATGGCGGGCTTGGATCTGCAAGAGTGGACCGTTTGGACGGCAGGGTCACACAATTGCCGGGTCAAGACAGCTACGTGTGCAAGGTTCTTGTGGTGGGGGGAGGAGACGAGGCCTTGGAGATGATAATTGATGTAGCTGATGATGTTAATATTCAAGCTTAGGTCTTGGAGAATTTTAGCAACTTATATGAATTTGTAATATATATGGTAGGCCAAGATATCGTTTTATTTTTATTTCAAAGTGATAGTAATAACTGTTTTCTTTTCTTATCTTTAATATAAATGATATTGCTAATTATATATAGATCTAGTACTGATCATGACAAATTACTATACCTACATCTAAATTAGATTTTTATTAATTGTTCCTTAGAACTAGGTAGAATTTAGTGTTAAAACACTCTATTCTCAATTTTTCGCTAGAATTTGGAACATTGTATGTAAAATGGCGGAACTTTATGATGCAGAGCAGTGAAATGTTTATGACACAGTGGAGATCGAAATCCAACTTAACACAACAGATAACTAAACAAATTAGCATTCCCCTAGGAACTTTTTATTATTTATAATTTATTGCATCTCAATATATAATTACTAATATTTATTTTTTTAATAAGTATAATACAATCAGACCAAAAGATCACACAAAAACATCCTTTGTTTAATTACATATATTTAAAATTAAAAAAAAAAAAGTATTTTGATTTCATCCATCCCAATATATTCAAAGATGGCCGACCACAATAAAAAGCAATCGGATGTAACGAGACGCGTGTAACCGTCGTTTCTTTTAATTGATATTTATTGGAGACAATTAAAGTTTGTCCGCGATCGCTTGGTTCAGCGAATTGCTTTGGGACTTCAAAAAAATAATTCTTTTAATCAATGTTTGCGGAAAATTTTAAGATGTCCACTAGTAATTATGGTATAGCGTGTCTTGTTGTACAGGGTATGGGGGTCAATTGGATGTTTGGATGGTACACATGGAATGGATGATGGAGGATAGATGATTGGTGTTTGGTGTTTGCTTGGAGGTGAATTCTTTTTTAGCTTGATGCATCTCAAGCAAGATGAGACCATACAGGGTTGTCGTAAAGAAATCAAATCTTATGCTAAGTGCCATAGCCAAGGGTTTATAATTTTAGGACTATAGGGTTAGAAAATCTTATAGACCTAAAATTATAAGCCCTACTAAGAAACTCTAGAGCTGTAGTTTGACTGCATAGGTTGTAGTGCCTTTTGTTATCATACGGGCTTGAACAAAAATTGCTTTTTTGTAGTAAAAAAATGAAAAAGGGTAGGAATACTAGGTAGACGCTTATGCGATGAACGACTTGTCTTGCCGGGAGCACTTCCGATCCCCCTAGATATCTGCACCGACATCAGTATTATATCATTATATAAAGCGACGACTAATTATACTCGAATTCAATTCCTTATTTAAAAAGTAATTAAAATAACAAACCTACCTAAACAATCTACAAAGTATTAAGAGAATCATAATTATGGACATATTACACAAAATGATTTCCTCTTTTTGCGTTTTTTCGTATAAATTCCTAATTAATAAGTTCCTGAAATATATTGGAAATATACTTTAAAATTGTAAGAGATGGTTTGTCTCAATACTAGGTTCATACGCCTACCCTACCATGTGCGACATACAGTGTGAATAAAAAAAGGAACACTGGACCTTTTTAAACATGTATTCTTCTATTGTGTAATAACATCTCTTTTTTACCGCACATTCTCCTTTGTGTGTTCTCCATTCAATGTGACATTGGAGAAGTGAATTGTGCTTAACTGGCACGCTAGAAGCGCCATTAATTTAAAAAAAAATTAAAAGAAAAAAAAAACAAACATATCTGTCAATCACACACTATATATTTATTCGTCGAATAAAGAATTGGATTAGGTCGAAAATAAAGAGCAATATTTAATAGGACAAAAATTAAAAACATAAACAAGTTATAAAGTTCAACAGTTTACTTGAAGGATTTACTTATCTTAATAAGTACTGGCTGAAATTGCTCAAAACTGCAATTTAAAAAAAAAATGTTTATTATAGATTATATATATTATTATTGTACATCAAGTATTGTACCAGCGGTCTAGCTTGCGTATCTAGGGTACTTACAAAATTTCGATATTTTGGGGGCAAATCCACATGCAACATATAGTCATATATCTACGTGTATAGGGGCGTATATTGTTACGAAAGAATTTAGTATCGAAATTAATGTTTAATTATTCAAATAAGTAAAACCTATTTATAACGTAAACTTCTTTATGATTATTTTCGAATATTGAAGAGAAACGACAGCTGTTAATTAAATAAAAGGGGCGTGAATCATGTAAAGTCTATCTCTTCTGTACGAGAAAAAACCTATAGATTACTCTGTTATATTACAATTAGAAATGGACTTCTTGCAACGAAATCCTGAACTTACGCCAACATATATTATATGTATATCAACATATATTATATGATACCTTATTATATATATTTATATATACTTACCATTAATATTATAGAACCAAAGCAAATAGTCAGTCGTAGATCTGCAAGTGTTTGAGAGATATCTTCATAACCTCCAAAATGGCTGGACCAATTCTTTCCATTTACGGACTTAAGCAGACTGATGAGCTATATATCCGTCCTGGTCTATCCGCTGGACCGCACTAGTTCTGTCTCGTTCTGGCAGGATTCAATTTTAGACCCGTGTCTGGAATGATAGATAGATGAGGATGTTGTTAATATTTAGATTAGCCATCTTGTAATTTTATACACACTTAATTAGTTATTACTAATTAGTTTTAATTTTTATATGACAAGATTTGTGATAACATTCATTTCATTTCATTCATTCATTCATTCATTCATTCATCGTCATAAATGAATTCTTTCAAAAAAAAAAATTAAGCACAGGCTAGAAAAAAAGTTTAAAAATGTCATTGATCATATATAACTTTGTACCTAAATATAACATATTTTTTTACACAAAAGTACTTAAAGAAAGCATAATTACGAATGAAACATCATAACTTAAGTGTGGATAAACACTTTTAAAAAAAAACCAAAACACTTTTGTAAATACCCTTTATAATAAAAACGTATTCAGGATTCAAGTGACATACGTATATGCTATCTTATGCGAAAATCTTAGACCACGTGATGGGAAAACACTTATTTTACAATTACCAATAAACAAACTAATTTAGCTGTTCTTAATGGTAAAATATTACGTATTTCTATTGTAATAGAGTGTATATTCGTGTCCGGTGTGTCATTTGGTATATGACAGGCTAAAGTGGTATTTATTGTGGTGAGTTTGAACCGGTGAGTGCAAGTACTGTGCAGCTGTATTCTGGAAGGAGCTTAGAAATATATTGTTTTTTTTTTGCTAAAAAATGAAGCGAAAGTCTTATTTTCTTCCATTTTATTGCTTTTTCTGATAGATTTATTTTTTTATGTTTTATTGTAATGGCAACACTTGATATTTAAGCACAAATAAATAAAATATAATTTTAAATAATAATAATATAAAAATAGAGCTAATTGGACTGAAATTCGTGTTAATGTAGGAAGAAATTCAATAGTTTAATCTTTATACTTAATTTTAAAGAGAACTAAATAAAATTTACAAAAAAATAATAATATTAAATTTAAACATATAGTAATAAATAATTTAAGAAATAGTAGTAAATTTGAAAAAAAAGCCCTAAAACATTAAAACTTGACTCACCAGAAAGCATCGAACGCGCGAAAATAGAAAACGGCGTCCATTTTGAAATAAATGTCAAAATATTTTTTTTTTCTAAAAACTAACAAGGCACAGAGCCGTCAAATCCGAGCACCGTCTGGATTGCATGTGATCAGTGAGGGGACACAATTGGTGCATACAATGACCGATGAAGCGGTTCAAAACGTTTTTGGATCAATTTGGCTCATTAAAATATATACTACAAACATTTTTTTCATATGTTTTTAATTTATAATCTGAGAACTGTGAAAAGCTTCTTAATTTTGTTTTTTTTATAATAATTCTAGCTTTTATTATGGTGTAGAGCACACTTACATTGATTAGTATCTATGACTAAGCTAGTTATTATTTGCTATATTGCATTCAGAAAATGTTAACAGTTCCCAAAAGATTTAAAACTAATTAAAATAATAATAATAAACAAAAAATGCTAATTTTTGTTTACTTTTTCCACTTGTCCACCCCGCCATGTGATAACTGTGTGAAGTTTAAAAAAAAAGAAACAAGCAAAGTAGACACTCCGTTCCCTACGTTACTGCTCTTTGGTTACCCTAAAGGTAAAATAGCATTATATTTAATACATTTCTAAGGGCGAGACCGTCGTGGCGCAGAGGCGCAACGTCGGCCTGTAACGCGGCTAACGCGACGGTTTCTGGGTTCGATCCCCAGTCGGGGAAGATGGATTTTTCTATTTCCATTTTCTTCGCTCTGGCAACTAAGGCAAAGCGCGGCGTTGAGTTCCGCCACTCAACACGCAATGCCTCGAAAAACGGCGGAATGTGGGGACGGAGTAAGCAGGGACTAAGTAACGGAGTGTCTTAACACTAGGTTCATATGGTTCCTGCAGTTTCCTCTGCCTACCCTGCCATGTGCGGGATAAAGCGTGAAGCTAAAAAAAGCTAAAAAAAAAAATAAAAAAAAAATAAAATAAAAACAGTGACTTGTACTCGACTGGCATGCTGGAAACTTCATAACTGAAGACTAGCAAAAGAAGATAAAAAAAATTAAAATATATATTATTATTACAAATATTATGCAGAAAAAAAAGTATTTTTTGGGTACACACTGGTCTCTTACGTATAACAAATATATATAGTTATGTAACAAATTTGAAAGATATGTTTGGTTGTCGGCTTTAATCTCAAGAACTATTGCTTGAAATCGACAGTATATTACCTACATTACGTCAATTGTATAAACAGGCATGCAGAGATACAATATATGAGATAAATAACTTGTATTTGATATATTTTTTACATTTTTTTCAAGTGTTAATCCACACTGAGGATAGAAAAAATATAAGTATTCTTAAGGTAACAAATTATACAAAAAATAAGGTATATAAAAAGTATTTTTATAAATTCACGCTTTATCCCGCACATGGCAGGGTAGGCAGAGGGAACTGCAGGGACTGTGGGAACTTAGTGTTAAGACACTCCGTTGCTTAGTCCCTGCTTTCTCCTTCCCCGCTTTCCCCTTCTTCGAGGCAGTGTTGAGTGGCTGAACTCAACGCCGCGCTTTGCCTAGTTTGCCAGAGGGAAGAAAATGGTAATAGAAAAATCCATCTTCCCCGACTGGGAATCGAGCCCAGAAACTGTCGCATTACAGGCAGGTGTTGCGCCTTTTTGCGCCCCGTTATAAGTTGTATAAAATAAATATAATGTGATGAAGATTAAGAGCACATAGATTAGTGGTCAGAGCGTTTGAACGGTTTCTAACCAGCGCGGGTTCAAATACCGCTGCGATGGTTTTGAAATGTTTTTTTTTTTTAGAATTTTTTCTACTTTTCACTATAATTATAGAAAAACAGCCGCAAGTACAATTAAAGCACAATATGCTTCAAATTTAATATTTCATAGATGTTTTTTCTATTTTTTTTTTTCTTTTATTAAAAACAGGTGTAGAAGTAAATAAGACAAAGCAAGGATTTTACTACTAGTACCAAGTAGCAAAATAGGTACAATTGCACTATATAAACGTTATGAGATCACTTGTTACGTAAGAATAGGTTAGTATTGTACAGGAATCGTTTCTAAATGGATATGGTATATTTATTTATATATTTATAAGGACAGACACTTTGTTGAGTGGCGTAACTCAACGCCACGCTTTGTTTTTTAAGTGAAATTCTAGAACAAAATTTTTAATTCTGTATGATACAGATTTTAAATTTTAAAATAACTTACTTAAACTTATCTCCCATAATATAAAAGCATTTTATAAGACAATAATTAATAAAAGAAAAGATAGGGTCATGTTTAAAAAAAAATAAAAATTTAAATTTTCATTTTTAAATATTTTTTTCTATCCCCAGTGTGAACTAACACTTAAAAAATCATAAAAAAAATAGAAAAACTTTATATTGAACTCACATAACAAACAGTTCCTTTTTCGCTTCACCATTTTTCTTTAACACAACACTGACTCATACGCGTCAAACTAATTCTATCGATAGAGCAAATATTCTTGCAATTATCTACGGCCACACTTTATTAACTATACATTATAAACGTATAATTATGTGAATTCCGTGGATTTGGCTTCTAATAAAAAAATAACTTAAAAATTAAAAAAAAAATAAAAAAAATGGTGGAAAAACAATTAAATTAGAATCGCCATAACCAATGAGTTTCTGTATTATTTTTAATTAAATATATTTCGGCAACAAATAATATAAAACAAAAATAAATAAAATTTAATTATTTTAAACTTATTTATTTTTTTAATTTATTTTTTTTCCATTTCTATTTCCTTTAGGCACGTGTGAAGAACAAAAATTTTAAAATACATACACACCATTTTTCGGATAAAACCTAACATTTAATATATAATTAAGCCAAATGTGTCTAAAAATAGTGTGATATCTCCTTAGCAAATCTCCGCAAGCTCCGACCAACTATATGCAAATATGTCACAAGCGTTTGCCGCAAGCTTCCTTATGAGAGACTAATAATTAACTATATATAACTAAACAAGATCGAGATTTGGCACCCTATTATGCTTCGGCCACACTTGATGGCGAAGATTCGTTTCACAATATAAATTCGTGTTCGATCTATGACGAAGTACTTGGCCACATTGACTAAAAACTTCACTACGTCGCGATAATCAAGAACGTTGCTTTAATTTATTTCTAAGGAAATCGGACAAAAGCTGCGTAGCCAACTTCAAAAACTTTGTCGAGAAAACCCTTTGATGTGCAATTTGTGGGCAATTTACCGACAGAGTCGCGAAGAGCTCCCGAAGACGATTCACGATAGGATGAAAACTTGTTGCAACTTGGCCAAACGTGTTGCAACAACGCAAATCTTCGCCTTATCGCAATAGTGTGGCCCCAGCAATACAAACTCTTGCCAAGGTTTGCCAACCAAGCCAAACACACCATAAACTTGACGTCGCTCGTATTGGCGGACGCTTGCCGAGTCTTGAAAAGTGTCATAAATTTATGGCGTATGCAATGATTGGGTACAAGAATAATTATATGCAGAAATGATTAACGATTTTTCTGTGAAATATCATTATGTTTGGATATTTTCATCTGTAAGTTCTTACATATTGCCCAAATTCTATAATTCTAGGTCAATACGAAGTAAATTCTATTAGAACCAGGCTTTACTTTGCGGAAGTCCATCCTAACTAAGCAATATACTAACTAGAACTACTTCCGCTATGCAGTACCTAGTCATGCACCGAGAAACCAAACACCGAGTCAATCGAAATTTGGCACTTGTCAATCTAACATCTCCTGAGGATGCCCCGTTGAGGGGTGAAACACATGTAGAGAGTAGGTGTACGGTGGTAGTTGTATTTCGCATTGGTTATCGCTCGCGAATTTATCAGCAGGCGAGAGAGCGGTGTACATCATGACTATTACTGCGTAGCCGAAGTAGCTGTATATAAGTTTCTTTACTTAGTTACGAAATGAATACCATACTGGTTGTGAGTACACTACAAATGTGGAAACGAAGTAGAGGTCTAAACATTAAATGTCAATCTCTCTCCCTCAAATATTGATCTCCTGATGTCCGACAGACGGACAAACGATGCTGCAAGGATTTCACGTTTTTTGAGGTACAGAATCACTTCTCGTCTAAAATCCGTGACAAAACTAAAGTACAAGTCCAAACTGCTTTAATACCACATCCATATTTCATAGCATACGTAACTTGACAACTAATCAGCTTCATTCAATCAGTGCTACACCCTAGAAGTGTATATATATATATATATATATATATATATATATATATATATATATATATATATATATATATATATATATATATATATATATATATATATATATACACACACACATGCATATGTATATACATGTATATATACACATACACATACACATATTATATATGTTAGTATATTGTAGGTATTACTTTCACATAATATAGTCAAAACAGGTTATTCTCTTGTTTGTATCTACAACATTATTCAGTATATTATTTGGGCAAAAATACTACAAAAATGCCAAACACGTTTTTCTTTTTACGTTTATTGCCGAAATTTCTCCGCCTTAGCAGAACGTAACGCGGCGTAGAATTGTGCCACTCAAAAAGAAAGTGTTTTAACACTAGATTGTCTTATATTTAATCCGCAAGCAGGTTACAGTAGAATAAAGTGTAAAGGTCGCCAAAGAAAATGTTTTTTAGTATCATAATTGATTATTTGAGAGGACCGGCGCACGGGTGTAAGCGTCTGCCTGTAAACGCGACGGTTTGTGAGTCCGATTCCCATTCGAAGAAGATGGAGTTTTCTATTTCCATTTTCTTCGCTCTGGTAACTAGGAAAAGCGCGAGGTTGAGTTCCGGCACTCAACACGCAATGCCTAGAAAAAGGCGGAAAACGGGGACGGAGAAAGCAGGGACTACGCAAACGGGTGTCTTAACACTAGGTTCGTATGGTTCCTACAGTTCCCTCTGCCTACCTTGCAATATGCAGGACAAAGCGTGAAACTACGAAAAAAAAATTGATTAATCCACTCAAAGAAGATGGATTATTATATTTCCATTTTCTTTGTACTTCGGGAAACGAAGAGTCTTAACACTACGCTCTTACGGTTTCCGCCGTTGCCTATATTACTACTACCGGGATAAATCGTGAAGATAAAAAAATAAAACAAAAAAATATCGGATTGAATCATAAATAAAATAACTTTTAAAAATTGTAAAATTGCATTTGTCATTAATCATTGATATACTAAACATATATGTATATATATTTCAAACATAGTTTATATCCACTAGTGGGTTAGCTTAATACTTTTAAGGGTAAAAGTGCTCACAATTTTTCAACCAAATCCAATAGGCTAATTTTTTAAATCTGTACCAAAGGTAAAATTCTATGTTAAAAACTTGCCTTCACAAATAGTGTATAAAAAAAATATATATTTATATAAAAAAATCAAATTACAGGGTGATTTATCACATTTTGAACTTAAGCATACAACTTTGTGATAGACTAACTAACTGTAACCTAAGGGTTATGGGTTCAATACCTTTCCACTATACTGTAATAGTGACATGATTAAGTTATTTAGTATTTACAAGGCATGTTTAATTTAATTTTCTTTTAGAAATATGGAAAACTGTATATTACTTTATTTTTATTTCATTTTTATAAATTCCTATAATCGTTACCAATCAAAGCTTCACACTACATGGTGTGTACTAAAAGACAAATATATTAACATATCAAAACACAGATAAACTATAAAAAACCTGTAAAAACTTCAAAATGATGATTCAATGAATTAATGGTTTGCAATTTCACTTGAGACTTTAAACCACCATATTTATTATTATCCAAACAAAAGAACACTCTTTTCACACGAGAATGTACTAAGGCCATAGCACACATAACGCAGGGCTCTTTCAACATGTAAATATAATATCCTGTACACAAATATGGGCCTTCTTTTTTGTCATCACTCTCCGATTGCCATTTTTCTTGTTTTCGATGAAACTTTACGCATGTAAACTTTTCTTTTAAATACAGCAACAATTCTTCAGAAATACCAGGATATTCTGAACTTTCCGGTTTATCTATCCAGGCTCCTCCGTTTTGGGTTTTTGCTACATTGTCTATACTCATCATAGCTGAATGTTGCATAGGATGGTCTAATCTATTATCGAATGCTGCGGCAACAATTGTATATGTTACAGGATCAACAACTAAACTTGCGTTTATATTCTCTAATATATTATCTTCAGCAAATTTAATGGTTTTATTAATAGTATACCATTTTACAATTTCCAATACCATTTCCATATATAATCTATGCCGTGCCATCTCTTCAGATTCAAACATTTGGTTTTCTACCAATTTTTCAAAATATAAATTTGGATGGAAGTTACACGGCCATATGCTGTTAACTTCTTTATATTGTCTTTTTACTTTAGGCGGTAACTCTGTTACTTCTATTTGTTTGAAATTATCAAATAAACCTTTTAATTCAGATATATGCTCATTTATATAATCTTGAATTGAAGTTGTATTGTCTAAATAATTTGTTGGACATATAATTATTTCTTTTTTCCTCACTCTTTTCAAATGCTGAAGCCCCTTGAGAGGTATTTTTTCATTTAAAATAAGTATTGCTCGGGAAATCTCTTTGACATTCACTATTTCACCGATATATACTTTAACTAAAGGTAGCGGCAAATCAAATTCACTTCCCAACACTGCTTTTAAACACTTTTGTGGCACTTTTATTTTATTTACGTAAGAATCAATAGTTTCTAAAAGAACATTTACATCACTTTTACACTTTTTAACTGGTGGTTCAATTTCTTCATCCATTTTCAATATTTTCTGCCTTTTATCTCCTTAAGTCTTGCTGAAAATAGAGAAGAGGGGCACTTTTTCATAAAACACTGAGTTTTTCATATAGTTTATAATAAAATTGTTAGCACTTAAATTCACTTACAAGATATGCAGATGAGTTAGGCACGTGATCAAAATTATGTACATAAATTATTTCTTTTATATTTTTGTGTTTTTTTATTTTCTTCAGAATTAACTCAATTGTTAGGTTAGGCGAATAAAATTAAATTGCTAGATTTAACTTGTAAGAAAATATGTTAAATAATAAAGTAATAAAATAATAATATTCATATAAATATATTCAAGTTCCAGAGAATATAAGATAAGAAACGTTGAGTTTATAGAGGCATAATGATAAAATATTACGTTGTTGACATTTCTCATGATAATAATGTTCTTATAGGACGAGAAAAAATAGTTGAAACAAAAAATAAGCACCGACCGAGTCACATAACCGTGGCTAATTAATAACACTGTTTTATAATACACTCAGAATTATAAAAGGCTTTTGAAAATCTATATTACCTTTCAGTAGACACCGGAACGACGGAAAATTTTTCTGCTGCGTAACTTAATATCACAAATCACTATATTACAGTGTAAATGTTTACCAAACCAAAAATTTTATATGGAATTTAATTCCGTAATAGGAAATTATATTTTTATAAGGGACGAACGCAAATTAGTTAAATAAAGCAGCCATTAGATATGATTTGTTTTCGTTTGCAAAACGTGGCTTATCGCTGACGTTTTAAAATTGTGATTAGCTTCCACGACGCATGATTGGTTGATTTTGCGTGGACGAGTAAAATTAGCCAATCGTGAGCAAGGTCATTTTTACTTTAGTGTTATGTGAAACGGACTTGTTGATATATTAAATTAAAATGTTCCAATTTACGCATCCTAAGTAAATTTAAAAATTTAAAAAATAACGTAAAATATAAATTTTCATATTTCTTTCCCGTGTAGGAGGGTAGGCGGAGAGAATATAGTGATGAAACACTCCGAATTGAGACAAAAAAATATTTTAATTAAAATCTTTAACTGGAGTAACAGGTTAATTTTATTTACCTGCACTTAGATATGCCTTTCTATAGTGTCTAAAACGGTATTGACATTTTAAGGGAAGGGCTTAAGCAGGCCACCTTTTATACTTGCATACTTCAATAGTGTAATATTATATCTTTTTTACCGTACATTCTCCTTTATTTCTTTTTCATTCAACGTGACATTGGTGAAGTGAATTGTGGTCAACTGGCACGCTCGGAACGTTGTAGTATACGAGTAAAGAGAAGAAGAAAACCTTCTAAGATGTATTTTATCAATTTAAGATGCGTAAGATTCAAGAATCTAACCATCTTCTTATATTTTACTAACATGATTCCTAAAAGAATCGAACTCCCAACCCTTAACTAAGCTTAAACTATGCATTCATTTTTTGGTCTTTGGACGTTTGTAACATAACTAATCTATTAAGCCGCCATCAAACGTTTTCTATGGAGGTTATTCTCATAGAAAGTAAACCCTTTCAGATCTTATACAAAGTTCTTACATTAATCTTATGTTGAACTTCTTAATGGATTTGATCTTGTTCAATCAGGCTAGACTATTAGTTTGAGGTTGTAATGTTAAAGTTTGAACTAAAGTAATGTAACATTCAAAGTTCATATTCTCAACTGGTGTTTCTTCAGGGCTTGTATGTTTTTTGGTATATAGAAACTTTCTTATATACCAAAAAAACGCAAAAAGCACGAGAATCTCTCGGTGAGTATGTATGAAGAGGTTAATGACAGTGAACGAGACGGTAGAGGAATGCTTCGTTCTCTTGAACTACTTGTATGTATTTTTTGAAAAAGCTGTATAAAAATAAAGAGAGAATGTCTTAACTTAGGTTTTGTTTGCCTTAAATGAAATATATATTGCTAGGGCACCAAGATGGACAACAGACAAGTATTAAATAGCATCCCTTTTTATGTTTTTTTATATTATAAAACTTTTTCTTATTTTTTTTTTTTTTAGCTTCACGCTTTATCCCGCACATGGCAGGGTAGGCAGAGGGAACTGCAGGAACCATATGAACCTAGTGTTAAGACACTCCGTTACTTAGTCCCTGCTTACTCCGTCCCCACTTTCTGCCGTTTTCGAGGCATTGCGTGTTGAGTAGCGGAACTCAACGCCGCGCTTTGCCTTAGTTGCCAGAGCGAAGAAAATGGAAATAGAAACATCCATCTTCCCCGACTGGGGATCGAACCCAGAAACCGTCGCGTTAGCCGCGTTACAGGCAGACGTTGCGCCTCTGCGCCACGACGGTCCTCACATATATACAAATATTATTACAAAATCATCATGAATTATTAAAAATTATGAACTTTCACTTTTTTTTGTTAGCTGATAAGCTTAAAGTCAAATATCTGTCGCTTAGAATTAAAACACTAGCTCTGCCAAACATTCAAAAAAACATGCGTGCGTACAAAGTACACATGTCAGAAGTGAAACTTCTTTGGCGAACTAATTTATAAATCTTGTTTATATTTATACAAATCTAAAACTTTAAATTTCCTAGATTAAGAGGAAGGGAAAAAGGAAGATAGGTTAGGAATTTAATTGTCATTAAAATAAAATAATTAAAGAGAATTATTAAAATAAATTTAGTCAAATCTCAGATGTTGAATATTAAATTAAAATTCCTCGTGATTTTTTGTAAATATTAAAAATACCTAATCCAATTTAAATATATACAAAATTTTTGTAAATTAATGATAACTCTAGAAATTCCAATTTTTAAATTAACATTTCGTCAAAAGAATTTATGAAATATTGTTATTAGTATTTAATGCACAATGATTTATTGAAATCTCAAATGACGAATTGTAAATAAAAATGCCACGTGTTTTTTGTCAATATTAGAAATTATTAATTAAGTTTTGTTTTTGAATTCAAAATTTAGAAAAGCTTTATGAAATATTTTTATTTTATGGTAAATGATTTATTAAATTATCAAATGACGAGTGGCAAGTTGAAATACCACATGTTATTTGTAAATATTAAAACTACCTAACCTTCAAACCAATTATCATAAAAAATTGTAAAAAATTGTATAAAAAGATAACAGATATATTACTTTCTTCGAATAATTGCTTGATACAGGACAACTTAAAATTTATTCACAAAGTTTTTTCACAAAGTTTTTAATTATAAAATTCACTTACTGTTTATTCACTGTAGAAGTGCCTAAGGATATTGTAAATATTACGCTATGCGACAGAAATGCCATCTAAAGTTCTAATAATTAACTATTAAACGAATACACAACCAATGGGGCGTGTATTCTTTCTCGATATCCCGTATTCTCTCTCTCTCTTGTTCAATCTTTCTCACTATAGCTCTCTCCCACCTCACACTCCATAGCACTATGCGTGAAACGACGTTCGCTCTGTCTCATTTTTCTCTCAATCTTTCTCACTCGCTTGCTCCCAACTCTCATTCTACGGCTAGTTGCTCATGCTACGTTCGCCCTGTCTTACTCTCTCTCAATCGGTCCCGATCACTCTCTCTCTCTCTTTTCCGACACTTCCGTTGCATACCGGCGTGACGTTTCATCTGTAAAAATTTTACCCTCATGCGCCTAAAGAAGTTTCACTTCAAAAACCTACATCACCTACATTATGACACATGAGATAAAAAAAAAACAAATTTACGTCAATATAACTTTTATTACATAACTATTCATACATGGTTTACATATTTCCATATTAAATGGGTTTAATATAACAATTTATTGTCGAAATGCAGCATTTTCCAATACGTGTGCTAAGCACGTATAAAGTAGTTTTATATATACATATATTTATAAAATTACTTTTTCTCTAACGTCTGGTACCACGCCTGACAGGTTTCTGAAGCAATCTCGCACAAAGCAGACAATGCTCTTCCTGTTGAGTCGTATTCTGAAATATTTATATTCTATATTATTATATATTAGTTGTGGAAGCGTTTTAATTGCGCACACTTAGAGAGGCGAGTTTTTGATTTAGAATTTTAGTTTTGGTACCGTTTTAATGATTTCTAAGATTGGTGAAAATATAGCCGACGTTCGGACTTGAACAATTCATTTGATAATTGATTAAACTAACTTTACACGTTAACAAGTTGGATTTGCTTGAAAAATATTTGCACGCACTTTTTATTAGTCTCAAAAGTTTGCCTTTTAAACTAACCTAACCATTCTTAAAAAGTTTTAAGCTAATAAAGCCAAGGGCATATATTTTTCCGTGATACTTTCAAATTATTATATAAATAAACACAAAAATAATATATAATTTTTATTTTTAAATAATTGGATATTTAAAACATCATTAATAACAAAATCAAAGAGTATGTTTGGTTGGGTTCAATAATCTCAGGAACTGTTGGTTATGTTTTTTTATAGCTTTACGTTTTATCCCGCATATTGCAGGGTAAGCCGAGGGAACTGCAGGAACCATAGGAACCTAGTGTTGAGACACTCTGTTTGCTTAGTCGCCACTTTCTCCGTCCCCGCTTTCCGCCTTTTTCGACTCATTGCGTGTTGAGTGGCGGAATTACTATTTTTTATAATACTGTTTATTTTTTGACACAGGCATTTAAGATTACTATTTACTTTATATGTTTATTTTTTCATACAAATGGAAAAGTATAAGAAATAAAATGTAACTATACGTACCAATACTATTTCTTTTTCCGAAAATAGATCCATTGAAAGGAAGCTTCTTATAGTTTGCTTCGTTCATTTGGATGACACAAACGAGGACGAGGAGAAAGAGGAAAATGGCAGCGCGCATTATTGTACTGAAAATATAAATAAATTAAACAATAATAATAAATAATAGGTACTTCTAAAATTTCCTTTATATAAGATCAATTTTTTAAAATATAAAATTGTGAATTTCCTTCGACGGCGGTAGAACAAGATTCAAAGCTATCTTAGAAACTATTGATATTAACATAGTTCTTTATTGAATAGCTTATTTCTCAGGAAAGGCCGTAGACTATATTAAATCTTATTAAGCTATTAGGCTATCGGAGAGCAGTAGGACAGTAAAAGTGCAACGGCTATGAGATAAATCCCCACTTCGAGGATATGTTTTTTTTAATTCACGCTTTATCCCGCGCACAGCAGAGTAGGCTGAGGGAACCACAGGAACCGTGGGATCCTAGTGTTAAGACACTCAGTTTTCCGCATTTTACCTTTTGAGGCATTGCGTGGTGAGTGTCAGCTTCGCCTAGTTGCCAGAACAAAGAAAATGGAAATACAATAATGCTTATACCCTGAGTGAAAATCGAACCCACAAACCTTCGCGTTTACAAGCAGACGCTACGCCTCTGCTTGCCGCGACGGTCCTCTGAAGGAATAATAATGATGTAAAGTGAACTGAGCGCTTAATATTTGGGCAGAAGTAAATCTTAATAGAAATTTATGCCTTAGTTGTCATAATTTATAACATAGGATATATCACAAGCTATAAAAAACTCATATCTAGATTACAGATAGGATAATTTAATAATCATATAAAAGCAATACAACCCGACTATATACTGGTATGACATCGCGTTTACAATCGAAAGGTGTACCATTACACCACGACGACTTCTTTATTTTTAATATATATTTAAAAGTTGCCATATAAGATTTTTTTTTCTTTTTTTTTTAGCTTCACGCTTTATCCCGCATATGGCAGGGTAGGCAGAGGTAACTGCAGGAACCATAGGAACCTAGTGTCAAGACACTCCGTTGCTTTAGCCTCCTGCTTTCTTCGTCCCCGCTTTCCGCCTTTTTCGAGGCATTGCGTGAAAAATCCACCTTCCCCGAGTGGGAATCGAACTCTCAAACCGTCGCGTTTACAGGCTGATACAGTGGCGTACCTAGAACTTTTGCCGCCCGGGGCGATCTCCAGTTTGCCGCCTTTTCTCTTTCTCACTATCCAGGCTTACGGCCAGGGTCTGCTTTCTGACTCAAACTACTCCACTTTGCACGGTCTTTAGCATCCTCAGTGGTTAGTCCATTGGTTCTCACATCCTGTATCACGGCGTCCAGCGCATTCTCAATCCAGGAACCGACATGACAAGGCATTGTCTTCCGACATAGTTTCCAGGCCGGCGCAAAACGTGGCCATACCATCTCAGACGACGCTTTTGGAGCTTATCCTCTACGTCACGGACCCCCAGACTACTTCGAATGAATGTATTAGGTATGCGGTCAGCCCGCGTTACACCACACATCTACCTCAGCATCTTCATTTCCGTGACGTCAAGCTCCTGAGAGTGCCGAGATAATGCTGGCCAGCATGCCATATAAAAGAACTGATCGAATCATGCTCTTGTACATAAGTCCCTTGAGTTTGTGTGATATTCTGCAGACCACACCAGTGACCTACCGTCATATGACCCAAGTAGCGATAATACGGGCGTGGACATCGTGGGCGATGCCTCCGGACTCATGAATAATGGATCCAAGGTATCTGAATTTTTCTGTCTTGACGACTGATTCAGAACCTATCTGGATAGCGCTCGGGTCCGGGCTCCCGCAAACCATGTACTCGGTCTTAGACACTTTTAGTTTAAGACCACCGTTCTCAAGCGTACTCTTCCAGACGTTCACTTTGCGCTCGAACGTCAGTCAGTTCTCGTCAATGAGTGCGATGTCATCAGCATCCATCATCAGCCATGGAGACTGGTCCTGGATATGTGCCGTGACCATATCTAACACTACATTAAACAAAAACGGACTCAGAGCTGTGCCTTGGTGAACCCCTACTGTAATCGGGAAGGGTTTTGTGTCGCCAACAGCGATCCTAACCACAGAAACGGAATCGTGGATGTCATGTTTACCAGCCGTAATAATTGCTGACTGAGCTCGATGCCAAGCTTCCTGAGCAGTTTCGGTATTAGTTGATAGGTTTAGTTTGTTAACCTATGCCAGAAAGTTGGTCGGTGTTTGCCGCCATTTCTATAATAAGTCAATCAAGTAGTGGTTTTTGTATGCACTCGTAAAAATATTTATATAATGTCTACTCCTCTAGCTTTCATACTAGAAAAATCGTGTATAATGCTCTCCAAATTTATATTATGTGTAATTTCTTGTTCTATTGACAATATTGCAAGATTTTGTAGTCTTCATTGACTCATTGTAACATTGTTAACACTTATGGGAGATATAAATGAAAAAAAAATTATAGAATAAATATGAAATGAATAAGTTGCTTTTTATAACTATAAGTAAATATAAAAAATGCCGCCCCAAGATATGTGCCGCCCGGTGCGGACCTCACCCACCGCCCCCCCCCTAGGTACGCCACTGGGCTCGCTACGTACGCTATACGCTCACGCTTCTGCGCCACGACGGTCCTCAAATAACATAATAATAGAATACTTACATTTAGTCTATATTTGAAGAAAAGACTAGTTATCTCAAGTACTTGATCTCAACTGATGCAGATGCTGCGTCTACCCTCCATTTTATAGCAAAATACACACAAAATTAATTTATTTTGTACGAAGAAAGATAATTTGATCTAAAAATTGCGTTATGATACAAATTGTTTGTTAAACGAATATCTATTAGATTAGTGTTCTAGTTTAGCGGGTGAGAGGAATTCTTATAAGAAAAATATACCTACATGTGCTTTTTAATTAAAATATACATATATAAGTAGTTAAAGATAATTTCTTTCCACAGTTCGATCGCCATGCCTTCTTTATTTTTACTTTCTTCACTCTGACAACTACGCAAAGCGCGGCGTTAAATTCCGACACTAAACAAGCAATGCCTCGAAAAGCGGAAGGCGGAGAACGGAGTGTCTTAACACAAGGTTCTCGCGGTCCCTTGCAGTTCCCTCTGCCTACCCTACCATGTGCGGGATAAAGCGTGAAGCTAAAAAAAAAGAAATAAAAAAAGATTTTTTAGGGTTGTATATTTCAAAGAAATTAAAAAGAAAATGCCTTTCTTAGGGTTCCATATGTCAACAGGAAAGAAAATATTACGGCCTTATTCATAAAAAAGTCTTATAGAACGTTTTAAGCATACTTTAGTTAAAACGCTCTAGGCTTATAGAACGTTCGATAAATGTTTGTATTCATAAACGCTCTATAAGCCTTCTATAACTAAAGTGTCACTAATATGAGTTATAAGTTCACAATGTTGCCACTAAACTGAAGTCGGTCGACTAGTTGCCGAAAATACTAGTTTATTCATAGATAATAAGTGACAAACACATTGACTTAGTATGACCACAGATAATATTACATATAAAAATATATTATTGGATCTGGTTTGACATATACCGGCTTGATTTTCGTCATTGTTATCACAAAAACACGAATGTTTATTTTATTTTAGCTTATAAACCTACTTAAGTTTTAAAAAATTAAATAAAAAAATTAAAATGACAAAGAATTGAAATTTGTTTAGACGTGGACAAGTATTACCCACGTTCTGTGCACCTTTCTTATGTAGAATTTATTATTAATAAACTTGTTAATAACTAAATATAGTTAATAAATATCGAACAAAATGTCAATTGTTATACATATTGTTTTATTTACGAAACTGAAATTGACACTCTTGATGACAAGCGACTCGACGACGTCATATCAATGCTCATGTTAGTATGAGCTATAATCAGCTGTTATATGAATCGGCCATCTTTGGACGTTAAAACACTCTTATACTAGGGTTCTCGGCTCTATAATTTTATGATAGGTTTATAGAACTGATTGGCACTAAAATGCTGTTATGAATAACATTTTTTGACAACTGTACTATAGCGAGTCTTTAAACGTGCTATAACTTTTTATGAATAAGGCCGTTAGTCTTTAACGATCACTTTATTGTTCTTCTTTGTACCTGCCTGTTTGTACGTCTGTCAAGATCATTTTCTCGAAAACACGTGGAAGGATCAAGTTGAAATTAATATTGAATGTCAATGACCTATATGCACAGATAAAATTAAACTTTAGTCTTTTTTTGCGTTTTGCATAAAAATCAAACGTTTAAGCTGGTTGCCATTATTATTTCAAATTTATATATATGTTTTATTTAAGTGCTCTTTAAATGTCGTCTTCATCATTGTATTATATTAAATTTTCCTTGGTATTTGATTTTTTTTCAATTTCAATCGTTATATCAAAAGTTACATCTATGTCAAATACTGTACAACAGAACTGCTACACGGACAATGCTGCTGCAATGACAATTATGTCAAGTAGGCAAAGTTGCGGCGCAGCTAGTTCTAATTTTTTTTATTCAGAAATAAATATAAACGTCAGTTTTAATTATAACTTAAAAATTTAATTACAAAAAAAATACGTTTGTTGTATGTTTAGTTAGTTTCAGCTATCAGCTATCAACAGTTTATGAGATACAGCCTGGAGATAACAGCTTGGTAATAGGATCCCGTTTTACCTTTTGCGTATGGAACCCTAATAAGGATCGTAGGTTCAAAGTAATACATAAGTTCAAATTGGGGTAAAGAATGACAGGTTTTGGAATTAATGTCCATTGATTTTCAGATTTCCTCAATAAGAAATCTTCTCATTAAGTTACGATTCGATGCAGAAACCTTTTCTTTTCTCGCCTTAAACATAACAAATGAAAAATCTTCGTCCGGATATCCCTTGATTTTAGTAGGTACCCTTGTTTTATAATTGACCTGTGAAACGGTTGAACATTTTTAGCTGATTCTCCTTTGTGTTCTCTATTCATGACATTGGCGAAGAGAATTGTGCTCAACTGGCACGCTCGAATTGCCATAAATAAATAGAGAATAAAAAAAGAGCTTTTCTAATGTCTCATATGAATTCAAACTAAGTAAAACCTATACTTTTTAATATTTTTTTTTACAATTTATTAGCATTTTATTTGAATAATTGATTTTCTTTTAAAAATATTATTGCAAAAACGTCGGAACCTAGTATTAAGGCACTCCGTTCCCAGCTTTCCGCCTTCAAAAGCATTGCATATTGAGTGGCGAAACTCAACGCCGCGCTTACCTACTTTACAAGGTTTAGTTTTTTTATCAAAACGATGTAATAAAACACGAAAAAAGTAGAATTCAACCTGCAACCGTCGCGTTTAAAGCCAGACGCTATGCCACGAGGGCCACAGAATATATTATATTATATCAATATTATGCACTAACTAAGTTTTGATCCCAGGGGTCTTAACTCTATCACTGTCAATATGTGGTCAGCATCCAATAATCTTATAATTGATTGGGAATGGACGCCGGCCGCCATGCTCTAATTTCTGTGGTATAAAATGGCGGGAAAATCTTCTTCCCGTATCATTTGACATCACGTCTTCAACAGTGCTACTAGCAACCAAAAAACAAACTACCAGTAAAGGTAAAACATATTTTTATTTATATGTTATAAATTCATAAAAGTTCTAAAAAATCATATATAATATATTTTTTCTAATTTAAATTAAATATTGAGATTTTTAAAGTTTCATTTATTTTATTATTTATTTAAAAATTTCTTCTCAACAGATTATAATAATATAAATTATTTATCGTAATAAATAATAATACATGTATTTATTTTTATTACTTATACAAATTCTAATAATCTTATTTCTTTAACAGATGTTCGGCCCTCTGAACAGACTCTCCTTCGCATTGGTTTTCGTAACCATCTTATTCTGTTTGATGTTTGATGGCAGTGAAGCCAACTATAAAAACGCTCCCATGAACGGCATCATGTTTGGAAAGCGGGGACCTTCTGGTAAATAAAAAATACCTATTAATTTTACATAGTTGACATTTTTTTTTGTTTCAATTTTAATATAATATGTATTTAATAAAATATAATAATTATAATATTTAAAATCTATTTTAACCATAATATTGTTATTTCCAGACTATGATTCTCGAGGAAAAGCTTTTACTGCGCTGTGTGAAATCGCAAACGAAGCTTGTCAGACTTGGTTCCCTTCTCAAGAAAAAAAATGAATAATTGAACATGGCGAATCTGTAGCTACATCATATAACCTACTAATATAATCACATTTAATAAACAAACATGCTTTACTGTAATCTAGCAAATAATTGTAGTTAACATAATGTGTAGGTTTTAAATTAGATTCTTATTTGACTGATGACCATATGAATATGATTTCAATAAATATAATGCTTAGTATTATGTTTTTTATTCTGTATAAATAATATTTTTTGAAACACTAATCTAAAGAGTTCAAGTCTCTCTAAAGTACCTACGGTTTAAATCCTGCAATTTTCTTTTATTATAAAATAACTTATTTTATATTCAATATAAAAACAACGTGAAATGGGACGTAATCCAATTGACCTATATAAAACAATTAGAAGATGGCAACACTCGTGTGAATCGTTAATAATTGCACTAAAACTTCAATGTTTTTTGCCGCTACCTTCATCTTCTATTATAACAAGATTTCTATCAGGAAAATATGTAATTTTCTCAAGGAAATAAAATTTCTTGTGCAACAAATATGACGCGCAAACATTGCCGATAAAAATCTTTAATACTGACATATGTCAGTGAAGACAGTGATCTAGTGACGTTTTGTGTTTCGCATTTTTATTTTAGCAAAAATTTGTAAATCTACCTTATATTTAAAATGAATTTTCAAACATACCAACTCGTGGTGAAATAATGGTATAATTATATAGTGTTTTATTTAAGTGAAACTACGAAAAGCTATTCAATATGACGACGAAGGAATTGTACACTAAGGTAAAGTTTTACATACTTTGTATCTTTTTTGTTTTTTATATTTATTGATAAATAAAAAATCGCATCGCAATCTTTATAAGAAGCTATAATTCAAATTTAATGTAAACGGATGTAAATGGTAATAGGTGATGTAAATTAACGTAATAATAACAGCTTTCACTATCTATGTCAAACGCGTGAAGTCATATCGTTACTACAATGAATAATTTATATACACATAATTTTATTACTATAACAATTTACTGCAAATGTACGGTTGCATCACGACGTTCATGCGATTTAGGTCAAGATGATTGATTTAATAACATACTGATTGTGAAGAAAACTCTAAATTTTATTTAAGTTATTTTAAAAATTATTTCATTTATTGATAAAAACTATACTAAATGCTAAAGAGGCAATGTGAGGTCACATTAGGATATGAAGTAGTAAATTACTTAAGGACTGTAAATCTAATAGTAATCTTATTAGATTTTATTGTCTGCAAATCAAATAACTTAAAATGCCAATAGTTCATAAATAGTATTTATTTATTTAAATATCTACTAATTTTATTTAATGATCAACTATTGATAGTGTAGACATATATATATATAAATATGTAAATTTTAAATACAATTTTTTCCTGAGTAAAAAATGTTACTTATCATCTCATGTTAAATTACTAGTCAATAAATTTATACAAGTTTACACCATACTCTTATTAATTAATAATTATTTAAAGATTTTTAATTATCTATATAAAACACGAATGTGCTGCTTATATTAAAAATATTTCTTTCAAAGTGATTTTTTGTCAATTATGATGATTCAAAAGTAATTTTAATAGAATATGATATTTTAATATCTATGTGAAATTCAAATAATTATTAATTCAATTGTTTAATTAATTATTCTTAACAATTATATAAACACATTTGAAATCTAAGTAACATATAACTATATTATTATGCAAGTAACATATGATTATATTATGATATTTTTTGATATTTCACATAATCTTTCAGTCTATTTTGTTCTCAGCTTTCATTAAATCTATACAAACTACATTATTTCAATATTTACATTGTTTGTGCTTGCTAAAATATTTGTATATGATGACTTATTACTAAATAATTATACTAAAAGTTTAAATAGTTTCTTTTACATAAATGGAGCACATATAAATTATCATACAGCTTAAAAAACTATATTTTTTTTGTAAGAAATAGGAACCTACCAATCATATTAATATTGTCTTTGAAAATATGGTTATGAAGACTTCCAATTTAATATACAAAATCCTTTTCTAATTTAAAAAAGGCTTAATAGCTTTATTAATTAGGTCTATCAAAGTACTGTACTGTACTTTTGTCCAAAAATAGCCTTCAACTTTCAACACCTCAAATTCACAGTGAAATAATAAAGTCGAAGAATCATAATGGGAAATGTCCTAACTCTTGATGTCCATTGAGTCAACTATTTAGTTCCTTCTGCTTACTCTGCTACATATTGCATAAAATTTAAATATATAAATAAGTGATTTTTCACATTAATTTGTAATTGTTTATAATTTGTATATTTTTAAACAGGATCAGGAAATTCCAATTTTCACCACCCTGAAGTGTTTATTCGATTTAAATATTATTAGCCTGAAATATTTAGTAAATAAATACAATTTAAGGATATATATTTTTTCATTTTCTTCCTTTAGTGTTATATTTTGTGTGGGATTCACCCTTGCACTATCCTACCATAGTATAAATAATCCTTCACTTGAAAATAGAACCCACTAACATTATAAATATGATTAATAATTTCCAAACTATGACAATCTCACTACAAGGCCATTCCAACTTAATTTTCAATATTCTGCCGCAAGTATGCACATTATAACACATAAAAGAAAATAAGGTCAAAGGGTCATAATCTAATTCACAGACTTAACTTATTCACCCTAGATGCTATAATCATAATCTTTAATATATTATAATTATATTATTAATGCTCGGAAGCCTGATGCTCTTATAGTTTCAAAGTTATCAATTATTATAGAAAAGATAAGATACAAAGTGTAAGATGTTATCATTAATTTTTTTATTAAGATATTGGAGATATGATTGGATTGAGGTGAAATTATTTTTAAATAAAATTTATTTCAAAAAAAATTTGACTTATGATAAAATTTTTAAATTATTGTAAAACACCTTTTTGCAAATAGAGTTTTCAAAGAACATTTCTTTTACTATACAATGCCATATTAGTATAAGTTGTGTCACCTTAGGGAAATGGACTGTTGATTTGATCTCCACTTTGGTTAATGTTGATTTTTATTCCACCCATCAATAGGACAAAATATAGCGTTGAGCTCTGATAAGAACAGAGTGGTCTTGACACTAAACTCTCTTTTTTTGCCAAGTTAAAAAATATAATAAAGCGAAGGTGGTCGTTATTGTTAATCTACTTGTATATATATACATATATAAAACTATTTCGTTGTCTTTCCAAAACATAGTTTCGAAGATACTGGGGGAAGGTCATGGACAAAGCGTGAGGATCCTCCAGAGACCATGTATGAAGAGTGCATGTAGTTTTTTATGTTACCACAAGTTCTTTGTGTCAAGGAATTTTTGCAGGCATCTAATCATTATAGTTTATATATTTACAGATTAGTTTTTCCTAATAAAGTATTGCATATAACAAAAATATATATATCGAAAGTAAAAAACTGAGTACAGTACAAGTAATTTAACATATATGTACACGTTTCTTAAGGAAAAAATAATAAAACGCTTCTCGTGTTGAGCTCCGTCCCTCAACACGCAATGCCTCGAAAAGGCGGAAAGCAGGCGGAGTGTATTAACACTAGGTTCCTGCGGTTTCCACTGCCTACCCAGCTATGTGCGGGATAACGCGTGAAGCTAAAAAAAGTTTATAAATAACATGCTTCTCTTTTGTATAAAGAGCGTTGAGTTCCGCCTCTCGACACGTAATGTCTTATAACTTGAGTGACAAACGAAGTGTCTTAAATCTAGGATCTCTCTGTCTATCCCGCTACATACGGGATAAAGCATGAAGCTATACACTTACTTATTTTTTCTTCTCCGCATGATAAGAAGGATGCATCTTAATTAAATTATCATCATAACTAAGGCAGCGGCTTATTACATTCTGGTAATTCAATGTTAATACTGACTTCGGTGTTTCTAGTCTGAGCGGATGTGCGAAGTTTACTGTCTTGGATATGTTATAAATGGAAATATACCGTCGGTTGTCGCCGCAAGCTGAAGTTAGTATATATTTTTGTTTTATTTTTTAACTTTTCTTTAAATTTTCTGATCTAGGGATAAGTTAGTAGAGGCGTAGTGCGTTTTGTTTTAGTGGGAAAAATTTAACTAAGTTAATTGGTACATCAAGTACCAGGTATCTTTTGAAAATATTCCTTTACATTTATAAAAAAGGTTCTATAGTTTTATTTTAGTTTTTAAATTGTGTTTTGGTTAGTGGAACCCAGAGCCTTTAACTTAAATTAAAGTAAATTGTAGTGATAAGTAGTTTTAAGTGTCAGTTACGATGTTACAGAGGAGTTACGGACGTGGCGGATCTTAACGCCACGCCATAATGTCTTAATGGCTGGGGGATATATTCTAAGCTATTATATATAAATGTGCTTTTGAGAATTAATTAATTTTGGACGTTCGCGAGTCGTGTCACATGTTGTAATCGTTTCATTTGTAAAATAAAGTTAATTAAGTATGTAAGTATTTTTTCTATCCTCAGTGTGGATTAACACTTTAAAAAATCATAAAAATTATTTATTTTAGTATAAAGAAAGTGATTTTTTCAGCTTCACTCGGAAACGAGTGTTAAAACACTCCATTTCCCGCTTTCTACCTTTCGAAATATTGCGTGTTGAGTGGCGGAACTCAACGCCGAGCTTTATATTGTTGCCAGTAAGAAGGAAATGAGGAACATTATTCCATTCAAGTAGAAATTAACATAAGGTCGAGCTTATAGGCCGGCGACGGTTCAGAGTTCTTGTAAAAGTTTCATTGGGTTTCGTGACTATAACGGCGATTATGGGGTCGATTCCCACTAGAAATGTCGGGTAAATAACACATTGTTAGGTGGCCTTCTTAAAATTTACTTATAAAGTAAATTTTAAGAAGGCCACCTAACAATGTGTTATTTTTATATATATATATACGCGTTTGACGTATCACCTATCTACCCGACATTTCTAGTGGGAATCGACCCCATAATCGCCGTTATAGTCACGAAACGAAACAATGTGTTGTTCAAATTGAAAATAAGCACTTTTCTTAAGTCATGATTTTTCTGTTTATTTTTATTTAGGTATATTTATACCTTGTATTTTTAATAGAAAATGACAAAAAATCTATGAAGTAAAAGAATTTCGATTTATATCGATGAAAATATAATTTAATTAAAGTGCTTGAACAATTTCTGGGAGGCGCAAGTTTGAATCTCAGTAAGTTGAAATATTTTTAAATGCAAGTATTTTTGAAATATATTTCCTTTTATACAACTTACTTCTTAAAAATAAATTTAAATTAATATTATTTAAAGAAAACATATAAAAATTTGAACGCAGCGGGACTCGAATCCGCGGCCGCGAACCGTGCAAGCGCTCTCACTACTGAGCCGTGCGTTCTACATCACATTGTTAACATCTCTGTCGTTTGGCGAGAGAGAATGCTATTATAAATAATATTAATTTAATATTTTTATGATTTTTAAAGTGTTAACCCAAAGGATAGAAAAAATACTTAAAGAAAAGGCCGTTGTCGTCTTAAGTCATAGTCGTTCTGGGTTCGATATCCACCCGCATAAATTAATTGTGAATGTAAAAATAAAAGCATATATGTTTGTTACACAATCTGACATAACAAAAAGCGGAGAATGGAGTGTTTAGATACTAAAATTACTCCGTATATCCTGTTATAAGCGGGAAAGAGCTTGGACGTAAAATGAAAGTGTAGCGTATATGTTGGTTACGCAATCCGACATAGTAAAAAGTGGAGAAAGGAGTGCTTAGACTCTAAAATCTCTCCGTCCATCCAGCTATATGTGTGAAAGAGCATGAAAGTTTAAAAAATAATCATATAACACACGTGTGGATAATGGCCTGGTATTAAAAATCTTGACCTACATTGTAACATACATATTACTTATTATATATAGTTATTTAGTATTTAAATGTCATATGTATATTGCACCTTTCGAAACCAGTGTTCGTGATCTTTAATAAACTTTATTACTAAATAAAGTTTAATTATAGTTTGCTATGATATTTTTATTATATTTAGCTTTTTTGCATAACAGAAACTCGATTATCCGACCCTCGTTTATACGTATTCACTATTATATATAGTTTATACAAGTAGTATATGTAATAAAGTAGTGTCCGTTAAATGAAAATCGCTTCACGCTTTATCCTGCATACAGCAGAGTAGGCGGGAGGAACCGTAGGAAACGGGGCAATCTAGTGTTAAGAGACTTCGTTCTCCGCTTTCCGACTTCTTTGAGGCATTGCGTGTCGAGTGGCGGATACGTACGTATACGTAATTATAACTATTGGGTCTCTCGCAAAACTTTGCAGAACTTTCCATAGATTTACGAGGTGTTACAGCATCTCCAGCCAACCAATAGCTTTTACTCGTTCGTTAAAGTCCATTTTTTGTTAAATCGTAATAATTTTGTATATTGCAATCAAGAATGCTTTTAAATAATCGATATTTTACATTTAGTTATTATTCCGTAATCGCTGGAACAAAAATAACAGGAACAGCTTACACTTTTAGTATTATTGCTTTATAAGATGTATTGGTAGGGAAGGCTGATTTCCGCAACTCCACGTTGGCGCATCTATTTTGCATCAGAAGGAAAAGCACAAATTTAGCCATCCCAGTTTCACTAGTATAATAAAACGCCTTTCTTCTTATTTATCATTATATTTCAGTACTTCGTCAGTTTTGAACATTTAATACAAAATACAATTTTCTTATAATGAAATATTAATTACAAGGGACAATAATTACGACCAGCTCTCGTCAGCGCTCCAGACCAATTAAAAAAATCTTTGACTATCCCATCGTTATTTTATAATGCCCCCATTATTGTCAAATCCCTTTCTTTTTTTAACAATTTTGAATAAAATAGTCAAATCACTTACTTTCTTTAACAATATTAAATACTATAGTCAAATCATGAACAATATTGAATAAAATAGTCAAATCACATTAGTCAAATCACTTACTTTTTTAACAATATTGAATAAAATAGTCAAATCACAATAGTCAAATTACTTACTTTTTAACAATATTAAATAAAATAGTCAAATCAAATACCCTTTAACAAGCTTAAACATCAAATGAAAGACTTACTTAAAAACTAATGTAATTGTTTTTAGAACATAGATAAAGTAATAAAACAAGTAATATTTAAAAATAAAATACAAATTTTGAAAATCATCACACTAGGAAACCCAGAAAGCCCTTGATGTCACCAGTGAACAGCTACACGCTGCGGTCTCTGGGTTCTTTTGCCTCGTCCACTGTCAGTAACCTCTTCATATAAGCTCTCCGGGGTGTCTCATGTTTTTACGTGACCTCCCTCCAGTACCTTCGACACTGTGTTTTCTAAAGTCAAAGTTTTCCTTTACCTCTCGTACTTTACACTTTAAATTTTTATAAAACTAGAATCTCCCCAACTAAGAAACTGCACCATGATTTATTCATTATTGGTTTGCGGCAGAAAGAATATATAAAGAATCGTTAATAATTTACTACTAAAACTGGATATTAGTGTAGAAAAATATAGGGGAGGCGTTGAGAGTAATTTTCAAATTAGAACGAGAATCTGTGAACGTCTGCCCGCAACGCGACGGTTTCTGGGTTCGATCTCCAGTCGGAGAAGATGGATTTTTCTATTTCCATTCTCTTCGCTCTGGCAAACTAGGCAAAACGCGGCGTTGAGTTCCGCCACTCAACATACAATGCCTCGAAAAATTCGGGAAGCGGGGATGGAGAAAGCAGGGACTAAGCAACGGAGTGTCTTAGGGCGCATTTTCATTGGTCGATAAGTCGGTAGTTAGCCCGAACGCGCGGGGTACCCGCATGCGAGCTAACAACCAATGAAATCCACTGGTCGATAACTCGGTCGATTAAACGTGTGCGGGTGATACACACACACACATTCGGAATAACGACCTTATCGCATGCATTATAGGAATCACCCGCACCCCGTATGCGGGCCCTGACGACCAGTGAAAACGATAAACACTTTGCGGGCCCTATGGCATGCTTTACAGAAATCTCCCACATCCCGAATGCGGGCCCTATCGACCAATGAAAATGCGCCCTTAACACTAGGTTCCCACGGTCCCTGTAGTTCTCTCTGCCTACCCTGCCATGTACAAGATAAAGCGTAAAGCTAAAAAAAAAGAAGGGGAATCGCCGGGATTTCACGTTTTATTGCGATTTGCACCCAAAAAAATAAAATTGCGGAAGTCAGCTTATCCTATAAATTGATTTTATTATTTGTCTTCTGTTATTTTATTATCAATTCTGCTAAGAATGCAGAAAAAGGTTCTAATAAGTAGGTCTTCATTGCCCTTGTTTTTATAAACATAGCGTGTTGGTCAAATTGTGTTTTGGGCTTCCTTAGCCTAATGTCTATTAGAAAGACCGATATCCACTCAACTGTGTAAGGCTTGTTACCAATCCCCCTTTCAATTACATCGAAAATTCGTCGTGGCGCATTGGCTTAGCGTCTGCTGTAAACGCGACGGTTTGCGAGTTATGTTCCCGCTCAGGGGAAGAGAAATTTTTCCATTTACATTTTCTTCGCTCTGGTAACTAAGCAAGTTCGGCGTTGAGTTCCGCCACTCAACACACAATACCCTAAAAAGGCTGAAAGTGGGGCACGAAGTGTCTTAACACTTGGTTACGGTTACTGCGGTTCCCTCTGCCTACCCTGCTACAAGCGTGATAAAGCGTCATGCTAAAAATAAAGTTAGAGTGTCTTAACACTAGTTTCTTCCATTTTTCTGCTTGATCAACAATTATCACCGCTAAATAAGCTCGATAAAGTAACATAATTTAATTGATTTTTTTTACCAATGTGGGTGTGCTAATTCCCGTTAATTGGATCTAATACATTCATGCTCAGCGGACCGTCCGTTGACGCTGAGATGGGCTAATTTGACTTTGTGTTTAATACAGGATTTGCTCAGTGACGTGGACGCTTGGTGCGCTTTTAATTAGTTAGTATATAATGCATACTAGGTTTTTTTCATTATATTATAAGATGGCATGGCAAACGAGCAGAAGGTCCACCTGATATTGAGTGGAAACTCTTGTCCATAGATATCCACAATCTGAAAGGATGTCGACGCGTTGCTAACTAAATACAGTAGACACCCGTATAACGCGAGTTTATACAACGCGATTTCATACAACGCGTTAAAAAAAGTGCCACCACTTTATTCATATAACGCGATTCCCGTATAACGCGATAAAGAAAAATACGGAAATTTCCCTTTTAAACACTGTACATATATTTCATTTTTATGCACTCGTGTTTTTATATCTTTTTGTGTTTCAACGAAGTAGTTTATATTGCTTTGTCAATTTAATTACATATGCATTTCCATATTGAGACTTGATATAATGAATTAATTTTTAAAAATATTTTTTTTATATATGTACATTTGCATATGAAACAAAATATACGTAGATTTGTTTTAATAAATATTTTTTTTTCAAATATGTCATTCGCGCTATACAACTTTTTTCTCGTTCAGCGCGATTTCCTATAACGCGATTTCATACAACGCGTAACATATTACTCGCGTTATACGAGGGTCTACTGTACACAAAAACCCCCCACCCTCTCTTTATATGCGTCCGGAACTCTAACTCACTTAACGAAACACAGCAGCATTAATATGCTGCTGTATCCCGACGGTATTCTGTGAGAGTGTGGTAATTACCCGGTTCGAGTGTGGCCCTTTTGAGCTACTGGTGTTGGTATAGAATGACTATACTACTGATAAATGCTATATATACTAGTTTACACTTACGTTGAGTTTTCCTACTCAATTATTTGAGAAGTAACAACATATCTCGGGATATATGTTCTGGATTGTATTGTTTTTTTATAGTATATGATATATGGCTATTATTGATACTATATTACTGTGGTTCCCTCTGTCAACATTGCTGATCCTGCTATGTGCGGGATAAAACGTGAAACGAAAAAAAATACTAATAACGTATTATTTTGACTAAACTTCAAACTCACTAACAATCTTAGTAGTAATAAGTTTTAGAGTTTCATTGCTATATTAGAATTTGGTTTGTATTTGAATTTCTTTTATTAAAGACCTCGATTAATCTAGAAATATCTAGAATATTTCTAGAAGACATAAGAATGAATTAGTTGGATAATTTCTAACTTGAGATAGAGATTGGAGCTCGGGTAGTATGGAGATCCTTAAACCTACCTAGGTAGCAAGTCCCAGGTATCTGAGGATATCTTCCTAAAACAACGAATGCCATGGAATACTAAGCAGTTACTCCCATCACAGGGACACTGAACTACTGCCAGCATGGAGTGATGCAGATGCCTAAGTTGCATAACCTACTAGTTGCATAATGCAATCAATATTAATGAGCATTGCATTCTACATAAGTGCATTTACTTTCTATTCTATTGTAGGGCTTATGTTATTAGTCGATGCTTTATGATTTTTTTTAATGTTTTTTTTTTATGTGGTTTTATGCCTAGAGAGAAGCTGGTGTGCCAATATAGATATAGGAACTTTTTCTCCCTCCTTAAATACTTAAAGAAAACATATAAAAATGGTGAATATAGCGGTATTAGAACCCGCGCACTCTTGCGAATCGTCCAAGCGCTCTGACCACTGAGCCGTGCTTTCTTCATGCTGCGTGGAAATTCTTATTTGCTTTTGTACAATTTATTTCCTTGTCAGCATCTCTGTAGAGAGATTTTTACAAATTTCCACTACCCGAAGATTATTACAAAGAACAGTCGTTTGGCGAGAGAATGCTATTTTTATTAAATATTTTAATGATTTTTAGTGTTCTTTTTGTAATTCTTTTTCTCTTACTTTTTTCTTTTTTCATGGGTATTTTTTATAGATGTAGAGGGGGAATTGTGGGGGGGGGGAGGTAGTTTGCTTTTGTGGTGGAACATAGCCAAATGTATATACATATCTAAGTCGATTAAAATCGATGGCCATTTAAAATGAAAGTAGGTATGTTTTGTCTAAATTTAAAATATTGCTGATCATGTAAGAACTATAAATATTTACATCATTTATTACTGTTTGGAAAATTTACACAATAGCCATTCAAATTTTATGTCACGAATAATGTATCTATTTACACTTCATTATTTATACTTCATTAATGAGGCAGTGCTCTATGTTACCTGATTGTCGAAATAATAATAATATGAGTACATATATATACATGCGTATTACGTCCGTACAAAGCTTCACGCTTTGTCCCTATCGGGGTAGTCAGAGAGTCCCTAGCGGGGTAGAAAGAGGTATGCAAGGACTGCAGCGTTCAACGCTGCAGTCCTTGCATACCTCTTTCGCCTCCTCCACTGACAACCTTTGAATACGTGCTCTCCAGGGGTCCTTATGGATTTAATATGACATTCCTCCAGTATCTTAGATACTGTGTTTTTAAAGGTCTACTGAGGTCTACCCTATCCTTGATATTAATAAAGTACGAGGGTCAAACTGAAAGTTTTTAGAACTGGCAACTTAAAAGCATTATATTAAAAAAATAAGTTTAAATTTTGAAAATAGAATTCTTTACCAATAATATTGAGTATACATTACATTCATTTGTCATTTGTTTTACGATTTGGTGGCAAATTGAAAATTGTCTGTGCACGTCAGAATGAATTTAAGCCGAGAAAATTTTCGTGCAATGATTTTTTATGACTTTCGATGTCATATAAGTCAACAACAAAATTATGATAGACTTCGATTGGCTTTTCACGATGAAGTTCCATCTCGTGCCACAGTTTACAACTGGTTTAATGAATTCAAATGTGGTCGAACTAATCTCACCGATGATTTGCGTGAGGGAAGGCCTTCTACAGCGACGACTGAAGATAATATCAGTGTTATGCGGCGTATGATAGAGACTGACAAAAGAGTGACCTATCAGCAGATTCGGACAAGTTTAGGCATAGGTATGAGTCAAGTGTACAAAATCCTCCATGAACATTTAGCGGTCAGGAAGCTTTGAGCCCGCTGGATACCGCATAATTTGACCGAGGCTCAAAAACTCCGCCGTGTTGATTGGTGCCGAGAAATGATCCAAAAATTTAACGGAGGTGACTCAAATGCTGTGTTCGACATACTAACGGGTGACGAAAGCTGGATTTACTGTTATGATCCGGAAACCAAAAGACAGTCTGCTCAGTGGGTGTTTCCTTCCGAAGAGTTGCCAACTAAAGTGAAGAGAGGTCGAAGTGTTGGAAAAAAGATGGTGGCCTCGTTCTTCGGAAAGACAGGTCATTACGCGACAGTTGTCTTAGAGGATCAGAAAACGGTTAATACAGAGTGGTACACTAACAACTGTTTGCCACTTGTCTTGGAAAAAGTTCGAGAGAAACGACCTCGCAGCAGGATCCTCCTTCATCACGACAATGCCTCGTCGCACACCGCCAGGCAAACGATCGACTATTTGGCGACCTTAGACGTGGAATTACTGGGTCACCCGCCGTATAGCCCCGACCTCGCACCCTGCGATTTTTATTTATTCCCGAAAATAAAAGAAAAACTTCGAGGAAAACATTTTATGGACGCCGAAGATGCAGTAGCTGCGTTTCAAAACGCCGTCGAAGAGACCCCTAAGGCCGAGTGGGCAAGGTGCTTTTCTCAATGGTTCCATCGAATACAGCGATGTATTGATGTAAATGGACGCTATTTTGAAAAGTTATAATAAAACTAATAACTTGCTAGAATGCTTAGTTTTTGATTTTCTAAGAATTTTCTGTTTGACCCTCGTATAGCTTTTTTTAAATATTTTATCTATGCAATAAAAACGCTATTTTTTTTAAATTATTATTATTAATTATTTAAGAACGATCTAGCTTCTGGAAATCGAACTCATTAGCTGTGAGCTTGCAATCACATACTCTTTGCAGGATGTTGGGTAAAGGAAGTGGAAGAATACTATACAATCTAATATTGTTCTCAGTGACTTACTGATGATAGAAACTAAAGTGCTGAACTTAGAAGGTTTATATTTGTTGATTTTGTAATCTATGTAATCAAACTTTTTATACATGAATTTTCTTCTCCAGGATGCCCGAATCTGGGTAGAGCATCCCGTGAAGGTTTGGGAAGGTGCTACAGTGACCAGTGACTATCGGTCCGGCGTGCTCATTGTGAAAATAGACCAGACTGGTGAAATAAGACAGATTAAAGTAAGTAATTTTGTATGAATTTGAATTTAATGACACTTTCAACATTATCTCCTTGTAGGTTCTTATAGCGATATTGTTAAGCTAAGATAGTATTAATAGTAAAGCGTACACCCTTATAATAGTGGAAGACTCAAAAGACAAATTAAGTATCCATCAATATGCATCAGTACAATAGCTAGTACTAAATATTTTTATGATTTTTAAAGTTATTCTACATTGAGAATGGGAAAATACTTAAATAAATAGCTTTTGTACGGTACACATAAAGGGCGCGGGCTCAAATCCCGCTGCCTTCAATTTTCTATAATATCTTTAAATATTAGGCGTTAGTATTAGTCAGTAGTCAGGGCACTCAAAGAATCGTGTCCTAGTGCAAGCAACAATGAAAATGTGAAATTGTAGTACTTTGGTTGTATGTGCACTGAGTTTAACCAAGTGCAAATAACATACTAATAACTAACTTAACTAAACTTCTTAAAGATGCACTAGCAACTAGGGTTGCCAACTTTTTTCCAAAAAAAAACGTATACAATCATTTGAAGAGGAAAAAAATAAAGTATTTGAAAGAAAAAAAAATATTTTTCAAGTTTTATGTTTTATTTGTCTTAAAAACGTATTTTTGTGTGCTTTTAGCACTTGTTAACAATCTTTTGTTATTTTTAAATGTTTCAAATCTTGTTTGACAGTCATCATTTAAATTTAAATAAATAAACAATTCGTTTTTGATCAAATTTACTGACGCTCTATTTCTCTCTTCTCGCAACTTGAGATTCATTACTGAAAAAACTCTTTCAGTGAAAGCTGAATAGAGAGTAAATAAAAAATATTTTAATAAGCTCTCAGAATCATTTTTAAGAATATATTGCCATTTGTCAACTGTACTTTTCTCTGAAAATTCTTTATCATTATTTGTAATTTTTCTTTGAATTTCTTTAAGTGTAATTGTCTCAGAATATAAATTATCCATTGTAATATTTAATCTATTTTGTAATTTAAACTAACAAACAAAAACAACATCGAAGAAAACAACGTACAATTTTCAAATTTTTCAACAACGTCGATAATTCGATATACACATATTATATATACGTCACATCTGTCACTGTCACATTCACACACATCCGACATGACATCTAGCATTTCGTATCAGTAATTAAAAATCGTTTTCATAATCTGTTTAGTGCTGTTAAATATTAGGTACCCAACTTATTCATGATTTTGCGCATTCACAGTAAAGGTTGAAAATAAAGTATTTTCACATACTTTATTGGTATGCAAAAGTATAAAGTATAATTATCAAAAATAAAGTAAGATACGTTATTATAAAGTATGGTTGGCAACCCTACTAGCAACACTCATATTTCATAGAATAGGGTCTACTGAAGAAAGAAAAAAATATATATATATCGAAAACGGCGGAAAGTGGGGACGGAGTAAGCAGGGACTAAGTAACGGAGTGTCTTAACACTAGGTTCTTATATATATATATATATATATATATATATATATATATATATATATATATATATATATATATATATATATATATATATATATATATATATATATATATATATATATATATATATATATATATATATATATATATATATATATATATATATATATATATATATATATATATATATATATATATATATATATATATATATATATATATATATATATATATATATATATATATATATATATATATATATATATATATATATATATATATATATATATATATATATATATATATATATATATATATATATATATATATATATATATATATATATATATATATATATATATATATATATATATATATATATATATATATATATATATATATATATATATATATATATATATATATATATATATATATATATATATATATATATATATATATATATATGTATATCTTAAATATTGTTCACAGATAACAGACGAAACAAAACTGCCTCCACTAAGAAATCCCTCGCTGCTAATCGGTCAGAATGACCTAACGTCACTCTCATACCTGCACGAACCAGCCGTTCTACATAATCTTAAAGTCAGGTAAGCGCAGCGTTAAACTCCGCTATGTAACTACCAAATGTCTCGACTTCAGTCTGAAGGAGAACGGAGTGTCTGGACACTAGATGTGAAGCGGTTAGATTATTTTTTTTGTATATCTAATATGGCCTTGACAAGTTTATCGGCGGTCGCGAGTTCGAATTACATCCCGTGTAGATAACTATACGATTACTATAAACATTTGTTTTTGTGTAGTTAATACATGTACTGGTTTTTTTTTATTTGATGATCATTGTAACGCAGTGGCACAATGTCTGCTGTAAACACGACGGTTCGTCAATTCAATTCCTATGAGAGGAAAGCAAATATTTTCATTTTATTCGCTCTGGTAACGAGGCAAGAACGTGGCGTTGAGTTTCACCACTTAACAGTCGATGCCTCAAAAGGCGGATAGTGCGGAACATGATATCAGTCTTAACACTAAGTTACTTAAGCTGACTTCGTGCTTTGTTTAAAAGCCCCATCGATGGGCGTGGTAGTGGGCGTCCTAAAATGACTTGTATATTTAGTTCTTTGACTATTGCACGAAAGTTAAAATGCTTGTAAAATATTTTCTTATATCTCTATACCTTACCTCAATCCTATACTAAAATTAATTTCCATACTTAAGCATTATTGAGGATACGCAGTGACCTAAATGTTTTAAATAAAATTCTATGATCATTAAAAATTACATATTAAAAACTATGTATGGTTATATATGTTTATATATTAATATACTCGTGTATTAAATATTACTTTAAATATGTATGAAATTCGTAACACTTGTATAAACAATTGCGAACAGTAAGTAACATATAACATAGTAATATGTATGTTAAAGAAACTTTACTTATTATGACAAAATAATTTATAAAAGCAAAATTGTATTATTATTAAAATAATCTTAATAAAATTGAATGGTAAAATATATTTTTTGTTAATAAAATCGTTAGTATTTACATTATTGACTATAAACGGTTTAAATTAGTGTTTAAATTCTAGGTCTACTCGTGGTCTATCCAGTAGACCAACAGTAGACCTGCTTGTTCTTTGAACTTTTTTCTTAATTTTTCTTTTCAGATTTTGTGACCGCAATGCAATATATACGTATTGCGGTATCGTGCTCGTCGCAATCAATCCATATTACGACTTGCCCATATATGGTATGTATGTTTAAAAAGAATATAGTGTAGAGTCACTCTTTTTTACTTTGCTCTATCAGACAAATTGTATGGAGTTTTTTTTCATAACACCGAAGAATGTGATGTCGCTGTAAAAATTTGATTACTTATATTTTTTTATTTTGCATTTTTTATCGAAATATCAATGATTGAAATTTAAATAATTAACACTAAAGACACTTGGTCTGTACCCTTTTCAACTTATGCTATATGTTCTTGTCACAAATATTAACTATGTTACTTTTAATACATAATATATAGTATTAATATATAATTATTATTGATATATATGTATTAATATTTTATTTTAATTTTAAATATTTTTCATAAAAATATTCAAAAAGACAGCTACTATTGACAATATGTCGACTTAGTTAAGTATTATAAAAATTTTTAACCCAGGTGATGAAACCATCATGGCGTACCGAGGCCAGTCCATGGGAGACCTCGACCCTCATATATTTGCTGTATCCGAAGAGGCCTACACTAAACTGGAAAGGGAAAGACAGGATCAAAGTATTATAGGTTAGTTTTTATGTTAGCGTTTGTTATTTTATTTGAAAATGTGATAATTATAAACAAAATTTGTAGTACAGTCAGCGTCAAAAAAATAGGTACACTCAGAGTATTCAAATATATAGACGCAATCAAAAAGTCAATAATATCGGTACATTTAAAACTTCATATAGATCGTTACATTCAAAGCGCCATAAATATTTGGATGTCCGGTGACACTCATCCCGTCATCGGTATCTAAGCATTGTAAGTATTCAAAATTATGGAACACACTAGAAAAATAAACTTTATTGCTTGGCATTTAAAATATAATTTGTCATGGCAATTAATATTAAAACATTTTATATATAAAATGAAAAGGATAGAAACTACTGATATCCTTTTCATTTTCAGCATGTCGATACTTAATGCGATGCCCTAATTCACAAATCATAGAAGTAAAAGGGGGCAATTAAAACATCATATTAAATTTAGTTTTTTTTTTAATATTATAAAATCTCTTTGGTCCATGAGAAAATATGGGATACACTACATGACCATACAAATTCAACTTTGCAAGTATCCAATTAGAGAAGAAAGGTAAACAATTCCCCATAAAAAATGTAAAACTGAGAATCCTCTGTCCTTGAAGTTTTTTAGCAGTGCTATTCATATTTGGAAAAATAAAGTAAGAAAACGAGGGAATAAACATTGATGTATGTAAATTGTCACACCTTCGATGCACAGATGACATTGTCCTATCTGCAAGAACATCAGAAGAAATCGATACAATGCTAAACGATCTTGTAATCGAAAACGAAAAACTTGACCTGAAATTTAACTATGAACAACAAAATCCATGAGGAATGGAGAAAAACGTTCAGTTTTTGTGGGAAACAACCAAATAGAGTACACAGAAGAGTACAGTAGTATCTAAAACAGCTGATCGCCAAACTATTTAACACATGCATTTTTTCAATCCTTAGAAATGATAGTAAAACATGGTGTGTAACGCATATCAACACAAACTTGCTAAATGTCAAAAAGCCGTGGAAAACCGTCGCCGGTGCCGTCCACAAGATATAGAACAAAAGTTCAAGAAATAGTACAACAGACTAAAAGACTGAAATGATGATGGGCAGGTCACTCAGCAAGAGGTATAAAAAGGTAAAAATGGAGTTAAATAGTAACTCAATGGTACGCAAGAGAAGGCCAAAGACGGGGAGAGCCAGACTAGCTAGACGTTGGCATGACGACATAGTTCCGGTGGCAGAAAGAATGTGGCATAGAGGAGCTAAAGACAGAAAGTAATGGAAATGATAGGAGGCCTTCGCCAACAGACAAATAGCTTTTTAATAAATATAGTTTGAAAAAACTAAAAAATATGCTTTTTGAAGTATATTAAACTAAAAAGTAAATTATAATTCTTAAAACAAGTAAAAGACAGTAATGATCGAAAAATACTAATATTATTGTGAAGAAAAGGGTGGGCGCTTTGTGCCACATTTTTCGTATATTAAGCAAATGAAACTATATTACGCATATTTATAGAGATTGAGTATGAAGGGTAAGGAAAAAGAAATGACCAACTCAATAGGAAATTATTATTTCATTTCTTTTTTATTTAATAAAAAAATTAATTTTTTACTGGTTAATAAAGTAAAAATGAAATAAAAAAAATAATATATTACAAAATAAATTAAAAAAATAAACATAGACTAAAAAACAACATTTTCACTGGTACGGACGGGATTCGAACCCGCGTGTAAAGTCATCAAAAAATTTGCTACAAGCTGCACTACAGACCGCACGGCCAACGAGACACATACGATAATTAAGAATATTGACAACTTCTATAAACCACGTTTTCTCAGTCCAAGGAGAGTTACTCAGTTACAAGTGAAACTAATAAAAGCGTATTAAAAATAATAATCGCACATACTACAGAACTAACCTTAGACTGATTAGAAAGCTAAAAATACGCTATAAAAATATAAAATAGACATTGCTATTTACGCAAAGAATTATGATATTCTTAGAATTGTTATTTTGCGGTTAACGCCGACAATAGTATATATTTGAGCATGAATAACTATTATTTTATTTGAGTTTGGCATTGCGAGTTGAGTGGTGGAACTCAACGCTTTGCCTAATTTCCAGGGCGAAGAAATTGGAAATAGAAATATCCATCTTCCCCGAGCGGGAATCGAACCCACAAACCCTCACGTTTACAGGCAGACGCTACGCCTCTGCGCCATGATGGTCCACAACTTTAATACAACTGACAAAATAATTACTATCTTTGATAGATAGTAGAATGACATGTAAACGTTTTGAATTTGAAAATAATGCTTAGATACCAAATAACAGAATGAGTGTCACCATATTTATGGCGCTTTGAATGTAACGATCTATATGACGTTTTAAACGTCCCTATCTTTTGAGCGACTTGAATTGTACCGATATTATTGACTTTTTGGTTGCGTCTATATATTTGAATATTCTGAGTGTACCTATTTTTTAGACGCTGACTGTACTACTTGTTTTTCTAAGTAAGTGATTTGTTCCTAAAAAAAGGACTAAGGTAAGGCAAGGCTAAGGTCGCCTTGAAGAGATCACTTATCTCCAATAAAGCCGCCTATACATCACTATTGTTGTATACCAAAAATGGTTTATGTATATTTTCTATATAATGATAAAATGGGTGTAATAAAGCGTTTAATAAATAAATCAATGAAATTGATGTCCGTCGTAATAAATAAATAAAATGTAGAAGACTGTCGTGGCGCTGAGACGTACCGTCTGCCTGTAAACGCGACGGCTTGTAGCTTCGATTTACACTCTGGCAAGTAGGTTTTTTTATTTCCATTTTCTTCGCTCTGGCAACTAAGCAAAGCACGGCGTTTCGCCAGTCAATACCCAATATCTCGAAAAGGTGGAAAACGAGGAACAGAGAGAGTTTTAACACTAGGTTCCTACGATTCCCTCTTCCTACCCTGCTATGTGCAGGATAAAGCGTGAAGCTCTAAATAAAAAAAATACAAAAAAGGTTTAATTGATCTTTAAATATCATTTAATTATTGTCGTCAGTAAGCGGCGAATCAGGCGCAGGTAAAACAGTGTCAGCAAAATACGCGATGCGATATTTCGCAGCGGTCGGTGGCAACGCCAGTGAAACACAAGTGGAACGGAAAGTCCTAGCTTCGAGTCCCATAATGGAGGTAAATATGGATTAATTAAGATTTTAGGTGATGGGATCATTAATTTGTGAGGTTTTGGTAGTTATTTGAACTGGTTCGTGTATGATCTCTTGTAAAAGACTGTGGTCTTTTTGAGTAGACCGAATTTTCTTTTTGTTATATTGCGTGTGTGAATTGATATGTAATTAAAATATATATTAATAAGTGTTTCCTATATTATATATACGTTTTTAAGAGTCCATCTTACTGCAGCTTTTCATTGAGGAATTTAAATTTCCATTGGTCTCAATTATATTTCTTTCCAAATAATTTGATGATATAAATGGCTTTAATTGACACTCTCTCTTTATCAAAGACAGGTGTTTTCAACACGAATTCTTATATATGACTTGTTATATTGTACTAATAATAAATTTCAATAAATGAAATCTTCTTTTACAGGCAATAGGCAACGCGAAAACAACAAGGAACGACAACTCGTCGAGATTCGGCAAGTTCATAGAGATACACTTCGACCAGCAGTACAGGATATCCGGGGCCAGCATGAGGACGTACCTCCTGGAGAAGTCCAGGGTGGTCTACCAGAGTGCTGGAGAGAGGAACTATCACATCTTCTACCAGCTGTGCGCCGCAGCTGATTATATGCCCGAGTTGAAGCTAGGTGAGTGGTGAGTGAGAAGGAGATATTGTGTGAGTGAGATAGAGAGATTTTTCTTTCTTTTTACGTAGTAAGAGTGTAAGTTGGGTGAAAGAGACAGAAGATGGTAAATGGAGAAAAGTGTGTAGGTTTAATATCTAAGAAAGGATTTTTTTTATTTGTATTAAGGCACTTTAGTAGAAGTGGAAAATGAATTACAATAGGTGTTTAAGAACTTGTAGTGTGGTAGCCTGCGGCATTGCTCATGTGTATGTTTAGTATATCTCTGAATCAGAATAAATCAGAACCTGGTGACAACAAGACGTGTTTAATTAATCCCAACCTTACATGGCGACCCTGCCAGTCGGTGTGCGCGCGCTAGCCTGCGACGCGTGCACCGGCTGGCCACCGAATAAAAATTATTAAATTATTTTCAAAAATTATTAATAAAAAAGGCAGCCCAGGAGAACACAAATAAGAAAAAGAAAAAGAAATGTAAAAAAAAATAGAAAGCAGATTAAAAAAAAAATGTTATTGATGTATTAAACATATTCCTAGATGAAGAATGATGGAATTGATTGAATTTAAAAAACATCGCATCAGGCAAAAGCATATTCTACAAAGCAAGTTATCCAAGAAGAACGCCGTGTACATTTTTCAAATGTGAAATAAATGAAATAATGAAGAAAAAGAAAAACTACACCGAGTGGCCAGTTTCGTAGTAATGAAAATGTGAGTGAGTAAATTTATTTTATGAAGAAGATTAAAAAAATTTAAGGACACTAATGTTATCAAAAAAAAAAGTAATTAATGAAATATTAAAATATTAATAAAATTAATTGTGATGTAGAGAGGTGAGTAAAATTTTTACTTGACCACGATACAATATTAAATTTTAATTATAATAGGTAGGAATAAATATTGTTTTGATATATTTTTTTATTAAATATAATTAATAAACCAGTCTAGCTAAATTTGTAAAGTAACAATGCAATTTAAAAAAAAAAAAAGAAATAAATCTACTTTTGACTTAGCTAATGAGACACGAATCTAAAACTGTAATGTAATGTCTGATAAAAAACACATTTTATGATATACCAATTCTTCTTTCAATTTCATTTTTATTATTATGTGTATATTTATAATAACGTTTCAATATAATTAAATGCGAGATTGTTCTCTATGATGATAAAAATAAATATTGATGTGATAATTGTATAATCGATATTATTTAATAAATGTATCTAATTGTCAAAAATGGACCAGAACATTAATTAATATTTTTCTAGAAAAGAGAATGTTTCTCTGGAATACAAAAGATCTAATGTTTACTAGTATCTATGTAACAGAATATATCTAATTTCGTTTAATAGTTGATTAACTAAATTGTTATACACTTATTATTTTGGGTAGACACTATGTGATTATAATCAATGTATTTATAATTTTATGACATAATGTTCGTATCCCAAAATATTTTCTTTTATTATGATTCAAAATGTCTCAGATGGTAAATTGTTTTAATTGAAAAAGACATTTTTTTGTCACTTTATGTTGTATTCGAGTTTACTCATGAAAAAAAAGATTTTTGTTAAGTATTATAATAATACTATTTCAATATAATATAATTGTATTTTCTATATGATTTTATAAGGGTGTTAGTTTTATATGTAAGCCATACGAAGCACGTGAAGCAGCCAACATGCTGAAATTTTGGGTATGTCATTTTAATATTCATAATTTTTGTACTTATTTTTTTTTGCTGATAAAGTAGATCCGTTTTAAATTATCGTTCAATTGTTTAATTTTCCGTTAATTGAGTTATTTTTTTAATTTTTAATTGAGTTAATTCATATATTTTGTATTTCTTTTTAAAAAAATCGAGAAACAAGTTGGGATAAATTAGCTAATTTGTATTGTTAAAAAATTCAAGTACTTTTTATATAATTATGATCTTAACTTAAAAAAAAATGATATTACGAATAATTTTAAAGTCTTTTGAGGAATAAAAATATACGATCTTTTCAAAGAAGTAAAAAAAATTTGGAGCATAAATATATTGTCATAAAAATATATAGAGTAATATTTCAATATTTAATAGTAAAAAAAAAACGATTAAAACAAATAAATAATAAAATACCTACTCATAATTCACGTGAATTCTCGTAATTAATAATTCGAGCACGGTTCATATTTACATATTCTTCGAAATGTGAGTCTTGCTTCCCATACATGGTACAGTTTACATTTTATAAAAACGTTGACGCGAAGTTTTACGAATAAGGCGTGGAATTTGTAAACTAATATGATATTGAAGAATCATATTAAAAGCTGATGCAATTATTTTTTAGATACCATTGTTGTCTCGTGGCTTGCCTTTGCCATTATTTTTACATTTATGTTGTTTTGATATTTTTTTATAATACGGCTTTAGTGTTGGAATTGAAAAAAAATATTTTTTCGCATTTAATTTTACTTAAAATAATTAATTAGTGAATAGTTAATTTTAAGCGACTAAGTATATAAAAAAAATACGGATAATGAAAAAAAAAAACGATAATGGAATAAAAACTAAATGTTTCAATATTATGACATTGTGAAAATATATTATGTCGGATATAAAAGGACATAACAAAAATTAAAGATTTATTAAAATTTATTCGTTATTCTGTGAGAGTGGTACGATTATGTAGATGGTATGGTATGAGTTGTTGTTTTGGAAAATGTGCCTTTGAAGTTTAGCTTGGCTATTTGTAGTCGGATAGATCAACCGATGAATAATCGTGGACAAGTTAAATTTCCTTGGTTCATATAGAATGTTGCTTATGAGAATTCATCCAAATAAAATGTAGCTAAGTGCTACTACAATTGCAAATATATAGGTGCTGGTTGTATTACTTATTGTATTGTGCGCGAGATGTCAATATGAGGTATATGATACTGCAGTCCTAAATAAAATAAAAAATAGAGCTATAGAAATGCTCTAATGTAATGAGGAAGTAAGTTTTGGTATGGTTATAAAAGAGGAAGATTTTTTATAGGTCTAAGGAAAGAATGATTTTTAAGAGTATGGATATAGAAAGTTTTTAAATGTAAGATAAGGTGTGTGAATATTAACGTAAGGAATTATTAACTACGTCGATTAAATTCGCTAGTTGTTTGTATGAGTGTATGAAATTGGCTATCGGATATTAGCTTAGCTATGTTTTGGGCCCTAACGTTAGTTATTCTAATATATCGATATGCTTCATTGTAAGATGATGGAAAAAGGAATGCTATGGTTATTTGATTTTTTTTTAAAGAGAATATAAATAAAAAAGAATGTAACGTCACATTTCTTGATCATGTTGTACGCGAGTTCGTCTGCGTGAGAGATTGTGCACAAAGGTTACTAATAAATAAATAAAAAAAGTGGTTAACCAAATAAATAAAATAAAATATATTGGGGATGGTCCGGGCCACCCAATCAAATAAAATAAATAATAATATAAATATTATAAATGAATAAAATAAAGGCCTATGGGAATGCGCGCCTGAAATGAGAATATGAAATTAAGAGTAATGAAATATAATAATATAATCGCGACTAATCTCGGATATGACTTTTTAAAAAGACGTCTTTAAAGAAAAATTGTAACCCCATATAGGGCTATAAAAAGATTTTTCTCTTGCATAGACATGTACGTAGTTAGTACGTAGGTATACATACTAATACTGAGACATGACCGTATATTTTATATGTACTTTAATTTTAGTAATACTTAAATAATAAGAAGCTTTTAGATTATAAGATATTATTAATATTACTTAAGATTTTAAATAGTTATTTAAGTGCTATCGAAAAAAAATATTTGTAATTTTTTTTTTCTTTAAATGCCGTGGGAGGTGTAGTGTGGTAGCCTGCGGCATTGCTCATGTGTATGTTTAGTATATCTCTGAATCAGAATAAATCAGAACCTGGTGACAACAAGACGTGTTTAATTAATCCCAACCTTACAAACTATAAAGAACTTAAGGAAAAAGAAGATTTTTTTTTGTGTTTTATGTATTTTGTAGAAAAATCTAGAAAAACATACTAAAGCTTGAATGCTGGACCGGAAATTTATTCATTCATATACACATTTTTCATATATGATTAATTGTGCTGTATTATAATATGCTACAAACTAGTTATAACTCTAAATCACCATTTTTCTATGGTCCCTTTTAAAAGTAAGCAATAATGAACACACAAACAATAAAACACAAAAAGAAAATTTGGTCTACTCAAGAAGACCACGGTCTTTTATATGAGACCATCAACAAACCAGTTCGAACAATCACTAATTCCTATAACACTAGGTTCCAACGGTTCCCGCGATACCCTCAGTCTACCCTGCAATGTGCGGGATAAAGCGTGAAGACACATTGTTTGGCGGAACTTAACGCCGATCTAAATACGAAAGATTTTTAACCACGAGTTTTTAAATCTTTTTTACAGAAAATACCTAATCTCCCATATATTTACAGATACAAAATAATTAAAAATGGAAGAGATATATATATAAAAATAACATTTAATTTTTCTTTTCATAGATATATCTAATAAAAATATATAATTATTTCAGATCATCAAGACTCCTTCCATTATTTAAATCAAGGCGGCAGTCCCGATATAGACGGCGTAGATGACTTACGAGCGTTCAATGAGACCAAAAATGCACTTACCACTTTGGGTAGGTGTTTGATTTTATTATAGTAAGTTGTAAAATTAAAATTATAATGATTTTTTTTTATTTAATATGATTATTGTTTGTGCATTTTTTAGTATGGATTAACATTTTACCAAAATCATAACTTATAAAATATATATTTAAAATATATATTTAATTTCAAATGATTTTTGAATTTTTAATAATATGTCAACAATCTTTAATAAGTCTTCTCCTTACACAGATGCTAACAACGCATTAAGTTGTATTAGGCATGGTGTAAGTGTTCAAATCGTTTAGATGCGGGTTCGAATCCCGCTGAATTAAAAATTTACAAGTTATTTTTTAAATAACTTAATAACTTATTGAAATATCTCTATAACTTAATTTCTATATTAAATTCCTAATTTTCCAGGTGTAACAGATCAAGAGCAACAAAACATGTTCACAGTTCTAGCCGCCATATTGCATTTAGGTAATATACGTCTGACAGCAGACCCTGATGATGGAAGTGATGGAGACGGAGCCTATATAGATGTGAGTGACACTATGTTTCTCTACTTATTTATGGTAATAAAAAGGAGAGTATTGTTTTTTTTTGTGTTTTAAAAAAATTTTGGTTGATTTTTTTTTGAAGATTTTTAACAGTTTTGAAGTGGTGTTTTTTATTAAAAGAGAAACATGAAATGTATGTGCAATATAAAATGCATATAAAATTTATTTGAACTTGTACTTTTTGAAACCGTATAAAATAGTCGTAGAGAATTTGGGTAAATTTCAAGAGTCTGGGGTTAAATTCCCATTGCTAAACTACTAATTTAAAACGTGCTCAGATGGTTTGGGCACGTTGAAATAATGAGTGATGAAAGAATGGTAAAAAAAATATAAATTTATATTCAAATACTTTATTTGCAAGATCATGGTTACAGAGATCTTAAAATTATTTTATGAGTGCATTCATAATCTGCCTTTTCATGGTATGCAAATGTCAATTTAAATTACATTTTGACAATAATCTTAAAATAATTATAGCGCACAATCCTATTACAAATTATAAATTATTACATTATGTACATGAATTTTTACATGAAAATTTTAATTTATATAAAATAAAAGCGAGTGGTAAGAGAGGTAATGGGAGAGGTAAAGGGCACACATACACAATATAAAAAAAAAATATAAAATAACCACTTTTTTTTTAATATTTTCCCATTTATTTTTTTTTAATTATTATATATTCTTTTCCAGTCAGAAGACCCCCACCTGTCAACAGTGTGCTCCCTCCTGGGCGTGCCGCCGCCGGAGCTGGCCCGCTGGCTCACGCACCGGCGCATCGCGTCCGCGCGCGAGGTCATCGTGGCGCGCATGGACGCGGGCCGCGCCGCCGCCGCGCGCGACGCGCTCGCCAAGCGCCTCTACGGCGACATGTTCGCGTGGCTCGTGCGCGCCGTCAACCGCGCGCTCGATACGGGAGCTGCTAAGCGGCATTTTATTGGTGGGTTGGGCGTGTGTGTGTGTGGGCGTGTGCGTGTGCGTGTGCGTGTGTGTGTGTGTGTGTGTGTGTGTGTGTGTGTGTGTGTGTGTTGCTATTTGAATAATAAGGAGAATAGTCTTTTGTCTGTCTCTGTTTACTATACTAATAATGAACAGTGTATACCTACGAAAGACCATCCCCCAATTCTTTGCGTGCGTGTATACACGCACATACACACGGGTGTGCGTGTGTGTGTATGTGAATAGTTTATTCTTTTTAGTTTCGTATTCCTGTTCGCTGTCCTAAATATAATGTAATGAGTGATTTGAAATTTCTAACGATAATATCATGAAAATTTCATTTCAGTTTCTTGCGCCTGTTTTTCTCAGAACTAGTTTGAACCGATGGTAATATTTTTGCCGCTCAAATAATTCTAATGTTTTTCTTGTAATTGATATATTTTAAATTTTGAATTTAATAAGATTGATTTGCAAAGCGGCAAAAAAAAATCTAAAATAGTAATGCATGTGAGTATATATTTAGAACATAAATAACATAAAAGTGGTTAATTTTTGAAGAAAAATATCGAAACCCACGTAAACCATATGTTTCGAGCGTATTCGAATAAAAATTCTACGTAATATATTAAATAACATAAATCACTTACCAACATTATCTCAGAGTAGTTCCCTTCCAACATGCTCCGTTATCTGTATGTCATGCGACAGACACGATTGATATGACTTCATCGCTTTTATAGGCTTTTTTTATTTCAAACTACCCTCTTTTTGAAAAAGATTCTTAACTATATAATATTAAAAATTGTTTTTCTATTCATTACAGGTGTATTGGATATTTATGGATTCGAAACGTTCGAGATCAACTCGTTCGAGCAGTTCTGTATAAACTATGCGAATGAGAAGTTACAGCAGCAGTTCAACTCTCACGTGTTCAAGTTAGAACAAGATGAATATATTAAGGTGAGATGATTGTCTCCATGTATATTATTTTTATTTACGTGTCAGTCAGTCAGTCGAGTTCATAATTCATATTATAAAGAGTAGAAGTATAAGGAGGGCTACAGGATTGGTACTTTTTATGTCAACCCTCAATAATTCAACTACATGATTTTTTTTTAATGAAACACTAACTAATGACCATTTAAAAAAATAAATATCAGTTATTATAGAACTGTGTTAATTAGAAAGATGAAAAATGGAACAATAAAAGCGTAAACTTGCCTTCATAAAATATCAAATAAAGAAATATACTCAATAGTCTACATATGATTGTAAACAGTAATACAAAACAATTGCAATTGAAATCAAAATCAAAATAAAAAAATCATTTATTCATATAGGTATCACAGATACACTTATGCACGTCAATATTTATCTACTACCATTTCGGAAAGGTGCTTTGTCATGGAGGAGAAGAAATGGCGAAAGAAACTCCTCAGAACATCTTTTAAATAAAAAAACAATTGTACATACAACAAATGTATTACAAGTATCGCCTAGCCTGAGCGGAACTGGTTGCAGAACTGATTAACTCCACGCGTCTTTATCATTGATATAATCATCAACCCTATAATAGCCTTTGCTAATAAGTCGTGATTTTGCCCGTCTTATAAACAATTCTATTGGCAAGTCGCGTATCAATTTCGGAATTTTATTAAAAATAATTACGCTAAGCCCTATAAAAGATCGTTGAACTATAGTCAGACGATACGAAGGCGTAATGATTATTTAATCATTATTTTTGGAGCTATTCCACCATACTTAGTCCCTAGTTTATTTCTTTATGAAGTGGAGGTCAATCGGAAACAAAATAATAGTCATTGTTGATTTAGGTTTTAATTACTAACTAATACCAACTAACACTAAATGAAACTGACTACACAATTCATATTGCATGCGCTTTTATAGGTACATTTTGTCAAGTAGTGTTTGTTATATACATTATACACTACACACACTACTACAATTGTTGTGTTCCTACAATTATATAATATTATACTATTACAGCAGTTGTTGAGACGTCATGCGTTGCCATAGCAACTACTGCGACGATACTCATATATACATATATGGTTTGTGTGTGTGCGTACGTGTGTGTGTGTGTGTGTGTGCGCGTATGTGTGTGTGTGTGCGCGCGTGCATGTTATATTAAATTTTATCCATTAAAAATATTTCCAATATATTTTCCATATTTGTATATCTATTGTATATAACATTTCCAGGAGGAGATATCGTGGAAGATGATCGACTTCTACGACAACCAGCCGTGCATCGACCTGATCGAGGACCGGCTGGGCGTGCTGGCGCTGCTGGACGAGGAGTGCCGCGTGCCGCAGGGCTCCGACCCCGGCTTCGTGGCCAAGCTGCACGACAAGTGCGCCAAGTACCCGCACTTCATGAAGCCGAGGTTCGGGAACGCAGGTGCGTACAAGTACTAGTACAACAGAAATAGCAGGAACCATAGGAACCTAGTGTTGAGACACTCCGTTGCTTGGTCTCTGCTTTCCGCCGTTTTCGTGGCATTCCGTGTTGAGTGGCGGAACTCAACGCCGCGATTTGCTTAGTTGTTAGAGCGAAGAAAATCGAAATGGAAAAATTCGTCTTGCATCGATTCTTCGAAAGTCTTTCTACCTTAGAAGATTTAACTTGTATGTATCATCAACTTGTATGAAACGATAGTAATGTTTTGGATGTTCAAAAATTCTAATATAGATTGTTTTTAATAAAGTTACTAAAATTTGAATTTGATATAAGGTGTGAAATAAGTTAACACCTTATAAGATTTGCAAAGCGGAAAAAGGACACTTCACCCTTCTAAGAATAGGTTTAAACTCTACCCTACTATATATTGAGTAATGCATATAAACATAAATTTAGACACTATTATATATATTTTTTAATATATTTAATATATCTTTTAAGGAAAAACATCAAAACACACGCAGACCATATGTTTCGAGTGTATTCGAACAGAGATTCTACGTAGTTGCATTGAGTAGTAACTCAACGCTGCGTTTTGTCTAGTTGCCAGAGCGAAGAAAATTGAAATGGAAAAATTTATCTTACCCTCATGGGAATCGAATCGCCTCTCCACAACGGTCCTCACCTCGCATACATCAATTTTCAAATAATTCAAACAAAAAACAATTCTTCCAGCGTTCATAATAAAACATTTCGCGGACAACGTGGAATACCAATGCGGGGGTTTCCTGGAAAAGAACCGGGACACAGTGCTGGAGGAGCAGCTGGAGTGCATCAGGTCTTCGACCACTTGCCTCCTGGTGCACGTCATGCTGGGGGACTCCCCCGCCCCCCTGGACCAGAGCGCCACGCTGCCTCCCCCCTCGAGGAGGAGGACCCCCTCCGTCCCCCTGGGGAGTCTTACGGTGAGTGTTTGGGGAGGAAATTATGGGTTTTTTTTTGCTTGAATTTGTTTTTATTGTTTGTTAGTTTAGAATAGGTAGGTGAGAATCTAGTGCTTAAACTCTCTGTGATTTTTTTGTAAGAGATGTAGATATATATAGATAGATATATTTTTCAATGAAATATTCGCAGTGCTTCTCCATGTTGTTGGAGAGTTTTACTGTGAGTGTATAGAACATATGGATTTGACATAGGATTTAGTTTGTTGTTCTTGTTTAAGTTAGGCAGCGAGGATCTAATGTTATATACTTCGGTTATGCATATTTTAGTGGATTGTCAATAGTATGGTATTGCAGAGGAGTTAGCGTCTGCCTGTAAACGCGGCGGTTTGTGGGTTCGATTCCCATAATCGGAAGATGAATTCTTCTATATCCATTTTCTTCGCTCTCGCAACATTAAAAACTATAAAAAACTCATTAAGTTCAATAGCAGGGGACAATCCAAAAAAAAAGCCAAATCTTTTAAAAGTATTTAATACACAAATATATATATTTTTCTTATTACTAAAGACCTACTGAGGGCCGTCGTGGCGCAGAAGCGTAAGCGTAAACACGACGGTTTGAGGGTTCGATTCCCACTCGGGGATGATGGATTTTACCATTTCCATTTTCTTCGCTCTGGAAACTAGGCAAAGCGCGGCGTTGAGTTCCGCCACTCAACACGTAATGCCTTGAAAAAGGCGGAAAGTGGGGACGTAGAAAACAGGAACTAAACAACGGAGTGTCTTAACACTAGGTTCATACAGTTCCTGCAGTTTCCTCTGCCTACCCTGCAATATGCGGGATAAAGCGTGAACCTACTACAGAGTGACTTTTATACTTAAAGAAAACATATAAAAATTTGAACGCAGCGGGGCTCGAACCCGCGTCCTCTTGCGAACAGTGCAAGCGCTCTCACCACTGAGCCATGCGTTCTACATCACGCCGCGTTGAAATTCTTATATGCTTTATACAACTTATATCGTTGTTAGCATCTCTGTAGGGAGATTTTTACAAATTTCCGCTACCCAAAGACCATTACAAAGAACAATCATTTGTCGACGAGAGAATTCTATTTTTATTAAATATTTTTATGATACGGAGTAAGCAGGGACTAAGTAATGGAGTGTCTTAACACTAGGTTCATATGGTTCCTGCAGTTCCCTCTGCCTATCCTGCCATGTGCGGGATAAAGCGTCAAGCTAAAAAAAAAAAATTATGATTTTTAAACTATTAATCCATACTAAGGATAGATTAAATATTTGAAGAAAACGTGAAACGTTTATATATAAAATTTCCAACACAGCAAGGCGCCCGCCGCGCCTCCGGCCAGAAGACGACAGTGGGCGCGCAGTTCCGCGCGTCCCTCTCGGCGCTGATGTCCACGCTGTCCGCCACCACGCCCCACTACGTGCGCTGCATCAAGCCCAACGACGCTAAACAGGCGTTCCGCTTCGATGCAGCACGAGCTGTTCATCAGTTGAGGTAAAAAAAATTATTTAAAAAAAAATAAAAAAAAATGTATTTTAAAAAAAAAAATTAAAAAGAAAAATTTTTTGGTGGATATTTTTATGTACCGTCGAGGCGCAGAGGCGCAACGTCTGCCTGTAACGCGACGGTTACTGGGTTCGATCCCCAGTCGGGGAAAATGGATTTTTCTATTTCCATTTTCTTCGCTCTGGCAAACTAAGCAAAGCGCGGCGTTGAGTTCCGCCACTCAACACGCAATGCCTCGAAAATAGCGGAAAGTGGGGACAGAGAAAGCAGGGACTAAGCAACGGAGTGTCTTAACACTGGGTTCCCACAGTTCCTGCAGTTCCGTCCGCCTACCCTGCCTTGTGCGGGATAAAGCGTGAAACTAAAAAAAAAATATATTTTAGTTGAGCTCAGGTGAAGAAGTACAAGAAAAAGAGTTGTGTAATAAAAAGTAAGTGGTAAAAGAGGGAGGAGGAGGGGGAGGGGGGGTTCACATAAAGCATTAGGACTCCTCGGAGAGTGAGTGAAGAGGTTAGTGACAGTGGACGAGGCGGGGGAGGTGTGTAGGGACGGTAGTGTTTGGCGCTGCGGTATATGTGACTACCCGGTAGGGATAGAGCGTGAATGTGTGTGTGTGTGTGACAGTAATACCCATAGCTATATATATTATATTACAATACTTGAAAAGGAGAGCAGACTTATCAAATTATGAAATGAAATCATTACTTTGGATAAATGGCATTACCAGTTAAGAGAGGTTGTTTCTATTGACACTGCAAACTTCTATTATTGTAGGTCTATAAATTTCTTAAATACAATGGTTTTTTAAGAGGAAAATAATAAAAATATATAATATTTTTCTTTTTTTTTATATCTTCTCGCTTTATCCCGCACATGGCGGGGTAGGCGGAGAGAACGGCGGGAATCTGATTTAGAAACACTACGTTCACTGTGTTGTGTGTTTTTGTTTCCAGAGCTTGCGGTGTGCTGGAGACTATAAGGATATCATCTGCCGGTTTCCCTTCAAGATGGCTGTACCAGGACTTCTTCCAAAGGTTTATTATTATTTTCTTTATTATTTAAATGGATAGAAAGGAAACTTATTGTTATTACTACTAGCTTTTATTGTGGATAATTTTATTTAGAAGAGCCGACAGCATGCTCAATATTTGCCATTTTAAATATTAATATAACTTTTTGAGGACCGTCGTGGCCCAGAGGTGCAACGTCTGCCTGTAACGCGACGGTTACTGGGTTCGATCCCCAGTCGGGGAAGATGGATTTTTCTGGCAACTAGGCAAAGCGTGGCGTTGAGTTGGTTGGTTGGTTGGAGCGTTGAGAGGTCGCAAAATGAAAATAATTCATCTCCCCTAGTAGGAACTGAACCTATTATCCTACACTGCGCTTGTGCCATGACGGTCCACAATTTTTTAAATACATTTTTTTAGAGTCAAGTCTGAAGACCTCCCTGTCTGGTTTCTGTTAGTGTTTGAGACGTTGTATAATAAAAAAAATATATTAATTTTAATTTTTTTATGCTTTCACGCTTTATCCCGCACATAGGGTAGGTAGACGGAACAGAGAAAATGAAAATACAAACAACCCATATTCCCCTCAAGGAAATCGAACCCACATACCGTCATAATATTTGTATCTATCTCTTTCCAGATATCGCCTTCTCTGTCGCTCCAAGGACATTGATCGCGGCAACATAAAGAAGACCTGTTCGAAGATATTGGAGCAGCATGTCAAAGATCCGGACAAATATCAGTTCGGTGCTACCAAGATATTTTTTAGAGCTGGACAGGTGAGTTTGTTTTTTTATAGAAAAAGAGAGACATATAAAAAAAGAGAGGGAAAATCTTATGAGGTATAATGGGGTAGATATAGAAGAGGGGATGGGGATGAGGAAGGATGGAAAGGGTGATTAGGAGATTATGTTAATAGTATAAAATTTTTTTCGAAGAAAATTTGCATATGCTAATTAATTGCGGCTAGGTTTTTTTTATTATTTTTTTTTTATTTATTCCTCTTCTTCTCTTTGGAAGGTTTAATTTTTTTTTTATTTTGAGTGCTTCACTACGGTGTATATAGACGAAATGATTTAGCATTCACGTTATTAATATATTTAATAGTTGATATGAATATATATTATATATATTGAAAATCGTAAATATTAAACATTGTAAATCTATAGGTAGATCTATAAAAATGTGAAACAAATATTATCCCCACACTAATTCAAAAAATAATATTTTAGAATTGTAGCATAGCGAGATTCGAACCCGCGCCATCTCGCCATATATGTGTGTGTGTGTGTGCAGGTGGCGTACCTGGAGAAGGTGCGCGCGGAGCTGCAGCGCTTGTACTGCGTGCGCGTGCAGAGCTGCGTGCGCGGCTTCCTGGCGCGCCGCCGCTACCGCCGCCTCGCCGCCGCGCTGCGCGGACTGCAGGCGCGCGCGCGCGGCTACCTCGTGCGCAGGTACCCGCCTATCTACCTACACCTCACCTACCCTACCCTACCTGCCCTACTCTACCTACCCTACCCTACCTATACTTCACCTACTTACCTTACTATTTTTTGGGTTTTTTTACGAGAGAAAATCCTGTTACGGATGGGGTCTACCCGATAATCACTAAAACGGTGCGTTTCCTCGACCGCCTTTGAGCGTAAGACGCGATAACCAAAAAGTCATACGACCTACCTACCCCAATTTTTTTTTACATCTTAGGAAATCTTGTTACGAATACTAGTACGAATGGGAACTCGAACACATAACCACTAAATTTTCTCGATACTTTTCGACCGGAACCAAAAAGCCTTCTGTGACCTACCTAGCCTACCTAACCTACCTACCTAATTCACCGATTAATCCAAACAGGAAAGTGCAAGAGATCCGCCGCAACCGCGCCGCCATCAAGATCCAGAAGGTAGTGCGCGGCTGGCTGGCGCGCCGCCGCTACCTGCGCCTGCGCCGCCTCGTGTGCGGCCTGCAGGCGCGCGCGCGCGGCTACCTCGCGCGCCGGCTGTACAAGAACAAGAAGATACTGAAGCTGGTGAGTGTGGCCTCCTACCCCTGGGCTGATGATGCGAGGTCCTCTACCTAATTTACTAAGTTCTACCTTCTTACAGTACCCAGTTTTCTAATGGAGATACTTCGCCTAGATATCGTATTATCCAATGAAGGTCTGGCTTAGGTTCTACCTTCTTGTAATACCCAGTCTCGTATTGGACGTATATTGCCTAGGTATCATATTACCCAATGAAGGTCTGGATTGGATCCTACCTGCCTACCTGTTATTATAATACCCAGTCTCGTAACGGAGATATATCGCGTATTACCCAGTAAAAGTATGGCTTGGATGCTACCTTCTTATAACACCTAATTTCGTAATGGAGATATATCGCCTAGTTATCATATTACCCAATTAAGGTATGGCTTTGATCCTACCTTCATAAAACACACTACACACTTAGAACGGCGAGCGACTATAAAGATCTCGAAATGGCGGATTGGTGAAAAGTATAGCCGATTTTCGAATTTAAACAGATCAATTGATAATTGATTTAAACAAATTCTACACGTTAGCCAATTGGATTGTCTTGAAAAACATTTCCCCTCCATTTTTTTTACATAAACACATTATTATAATATATTTTTAATATCCCCACAGACTATCGGGCTGCAGCGTTACGCGCGCGGTTACTTAGCGAGACAGCGTATGAGGAAGAGAAGGCAACAGATCGTTATATGCCAGGCCGCGGTAAGTGTTTGTTTTCACGCTCTATCCCGCATGTTATCACGTGGACAGAGTGAACGCAGTGTTGAAACACTATGTTCTCCGTTTTGGAATGGTGGAAAAAGGAGAATGTAAGTGTCTCTGGAATCTTCTTTAAATTATATAATAATTTTTTTTGTTTTTTTTTTTTTACTATTGCTTTTTTTTGGGATTTTGTACATCAAAAGGTAAAATCGTAAATTCGAAAATTAGATATTTATATAAACTTTCTCTTTCTTTAAACCTACACTTGGGTCGCAAGTCCCAAGCGCTGCTCGGAGCTCCTCTTCCTACAACGCGATGGGCACCCGCACGGTGAATCCATGGAATGCTAAACAGTTTCTTCTCTATATTTTGGAATATTTTAGAACCATATGAACCTAGTGTTGAGACACTCTTTTTTTCGAAGCATTGTGTGTATTGCGTAAGTGGCGTAACTCAACGCTGCGCTTTGCCTAGTTACCAGAGCGAAAAAAACGTAAAAAGAAAAATCCCTCTTTCCCTCATGGGAATTGAACCCACAAATCGTCGCGCTTACAGACAGACATTACGCCTCTGTGGCACGACGGTCCTCAAATAGCCATTATGTATATACTATTTATGTAATGATATTTTAATTAAGATTATTAAAATAGGGATATGGGGACGGAGTAAGCAGGGACTAAGTAACGGAGTGTCTTAACACTAGGTTCGTATGGTTCCTGCAGTTCCCTCTGCCTACCCTGCCATGTGCGGGATAAAGCGTGAAGCTAAAAAAAAAATATATTAAAATAAAAATTATATTTATATGCAAAATTGGCTTTCTATTAAATAAAATAAAGATAATAATTGAGGACCGTCGTACCACAGACCCGTAGCGCCTGCCTGTAAACGCGACGATTTGTGAGTTCGATTCCCATGAGGGGAAAATAGATTTTTCTTTCTCCATTTTTTTCGCTGTGGCAACTAGGCAAATCGCGCGGCGTTGATTTCCGCCACTTAACACGCAATGCCTCGAAAAGGGCGGGAAGCAGGCAACGGAGTGTCTTAACACTAGTTTCCCACGGTTCCCCCTGCCTTTCCTGCCATGTGCGGGATAAAGCGTGAAGACAAAAATATATATATCATCCAGGTGCGGCGTTGGCACGCCCGCCGTCTCTACAAGCGGCTACGTATCGAAGCGCGTAGTTTGGACCACGTCAAGTCCTTGAACAAGGGTTTGGAAAACAAGATCATTAGTCTGCAGCAGAGGCTGGAAGATGCGCAGACCAAGGCCAGGAAGATAGAACCACTGCAAGCTCAAATTGAGGAACTGAGGTAGGTTTTTATATATGTAGTTTGAGAATGTCTTTCAAAATGAGGGTAGTTTTATATAAAAATAATCATATAGTAGGACCGTCGTGGCGCAGAGGCGCAACGTCTGCCTGTAACGCGATGGTTTCTGGGTTCGATCCCCAGTCGGAGAAAATGGATTTTTTTATTTCCATTTTCTTCGCTCTGGCATCTAAGGCAAAGCGCGGCGTTGAGTTCCGCCACTCAACACGCATTGCCTCGAAAAAGGCGGAAAGTGGGGACGGAGAAAGCAAGGACTGAGTAACAGAGTGTCTTAACACTAGGTTCCCACGGTCCCTGCAGTTCCCTCTGCCTACCCTGCCTTGTGCGGGATAAGGCGTGAAGCTGAAAAAAAATTGTAGGTGTATAGAAGGTTGACATAAAACGTACCAATTCTGTAGCTCTCTTTATACCTCTACTTTTTTAATATAGATTTTAAACTGATTAATTAGTGAGTGCATAAAAATAATATACACGTACATAATCTTTTCACCTTAATATATTCGTCTTGTTCTAACTTGAACACGTGCGAGTTGAACTGCTGCTGTAATTTCTCATTCGCATAGTTTATACAGAACTGCTCGAACGAGTTGATCTCGAACGTTTCGAACCCGTAAATATCCAATACACCTGTAACAAATAAAACAAATTGTTTCAATATTATATAGTTGGGAGTCTCTTAAAAAGGGTAGTTTTAAATAATAGAGACTATAAAAGCGATTAAATCATATCAGTAGTGTCTGTCGCATGACATACAGATAACGGTTCGTGTTGGAAGAGAACTACTCTGAGATATCGTTGTTAAGTGATTTATACTTGAAACATATAGTTTACGTGTGTTTAGATGTTTTTTTTAGCTTCACGCTTTATCCCGCATATTGCAGGGTAGGCAGAGGGAACTGCAAGAACTATATGAACCTAGTGTTAAGACGCCTTTTTTCGATATTTTGCCTAGTTGCCAGAGCAAAGAAAATGGAAATAGAAAAATCCATCTTCTCCGAGTGGGAATCGAACCCTCAAACCGTCGCGTTTACAGGCTGATACTAACGCCTATGCGTCACGACATTGAACATTCTGAACTTTTTAGATCTTAGATTAGTTTCGTATAGATGTATATTTATCGAACTAAAATGATGCATCTGGATTTAAATTGGGTCTTGTCTCAACCCAATGTCCTATATTAGGACAGAGTGTCTTATCACTACATTTTCTCTTTTTATTCTACTATATACGGCATACCGTGTGAAGCACAAAAAATAATTAATTAATTATTAATTTTAGCTTTTAAATGTTATTTTTTTTATTTTAACAGAGCAAAGGTCGAATCTCTCCGTCTAGTGGAAATGGAGGCTAAAGCGCTCAAAGTCGATATTATATCCAAAGACAATCTCCTAAACGAATTACGCTCGGAAATAACTAAAGAGAAGGAAAGCAAAAAGAAGTTGGTAGAAGAGAAGAAAGCGTTAGAAGAAATGTACAAGAAAGATAAAGAAGTACTTGAGGCGGAGAGTGAGAAACTGGCGAATGAGTTGAGGAGTAATAAAGAGCATTATGATTTGGCTATTGAAGGTGAGTTTCTTTTATTTTAGGTTATTTAGAGGACTTGTGTCTGTTAACGTGACGGTTGGTGGGTTCGATTCCCATGAGGGGAAAATTAATATTTTTTTCGCTCTGGTAACTAGGCAAAGTGCGGCGTTGAGTTCCTCGACTCAACACGCAATGGCTTAAAAATGTCGGAAAGCGGAGGGTTTTAATACTAGGTTCCAACGGTTCCTGTCGTGTCTATCTTCCTAGGTGCGGAAGCGTGAATCTAAAAAAAATTACTTCGTTCATACAATGTTTTGAAGTGAAACTTCTTTAGGCGCATGAGGGTAAAATTTTTATAAATGAAACGTCACGCCGGTATGCAACGAAAGTGTCGAAAAAGAGAGAGAGAGTAAGACAGGGCGAACGTAGCATGAGCAACTAGCCGTGGAGTGAGAGTAGGGAGCGAGCGAGTGAGAAAGATTGAGAGAAAAAGTGAGACAGAGCGAACGTCGTATCACGCATAGTGCTATGGAGTGTGAGGTGGGAGGGAGCTATAGTGAGAAAGATTAAAAAAGCTAGAGAGAGAATACGGGATATCGAGAAAGAATACACGCCCTATTGGTTGTGTATTCGTTTACTAGTTAATTATTAGAACTTTAGATGGCATTTCTGTCGCATAGCGTAATATTTACAATATCATTAGGCACTTCTACAGTGAATAAACAGTAAGTGAATTTTATAAATAAAAACTTTGTGAAAAACTTTGTGAAAATACTTTGTGAATAAATTTGTAAGTTGTCCTGTATCAAGCAATTATTCGAAGTAAGTTGAGGACCGTCGTGGCGTGGCGGCGTAAGCGTCTGCCTGTAAACGCGACGGTTACTGGGTTCGATCCCCAGTCGGAGAAGATGGATTTTTCTATTTCCATTTTCTTCGCTCTGGCAAACTAGGCAAAGCGCGGCGTTGAGTTCCGCCACTCAACACGCAATGCCTCAAAAACGGCGGAAAGCGGGGACGGAGAAAGCAGGGGCTAAGCAACGGAGTGGCAGTGGCAGTGGTGACTTAACACTAGGTTCCCACGGTCCCTGCAGTTCCCTCTGCCTACCCTGCCTTGTGCGGGATAAAGCGTGAAGCTAAAAAAAAAAAAAAAAAAAAAAAAGTAATATATCTGTTATCTTTTTGTTTATTTACAATTTTTTATGATAATTGGTTTGAAGGTTAGGTAGTTTTAATATTTACAAATAACATGTGGTATTTCAACTTGCCACTCGTCATTTGATAATTTAATAAATCATTTACCATAAAATAAAAATATTTCATAAATTGGCTTTTCTAAATTTTGAATTCAAAAACAAAACTTAATTAATAATTTCTAATATTGACAAAAAACACGTGGCATTTTTATTTACAATTCGTCATTTGAGATTTCAATAAATCATTGTGCATAAAATACTAATAACAATATTTCATAAATTCTTTTGACGAAATTTTTTATTTAAAAATTGGAATTTCTAGAGTTATCATTAATTTACAAAAATTTTGTATATATTTAAATTGGATTAGGTATTTTTAATATTTACAAAAAATCACGAGGAATTTAATTTTAATATTCAACATCTGAGATTTGACTACATTATTTTTCAAACAATATAAAATAAATTTATTTTAATAATTCTCTTTAATTATTTTATTTTAATGACAATTAAATTCCTAATCTATCTTCGTTTTTCCCTTCCTCTTAATCGTGGAAATTTAAAGTTTTAGATTTTGTATAAATATAAAAAAGATTTATAAATTAGTTCGCCAAAGAAGTTTCACTTCTGACATGTGTACTTTGTACGCACGCATGTTTTTTTTTTTTAGCTTCACGCTTTATCCCGCACATAGCAGGGTAGGTAGAGGGAACTGCAGGGACCACAGGAACCTAGTGGTAACATACTCCGTTGCTTAGTCCCTGCTTTCTCCGTCCCCGCTTTCCGCCTTTTTCGAGACATTGCGTATTGAGTGGCGGAACTCAGTTTACAGAGGGAAGAAAATGGAAATAGAAAAATCCATCTTCCCCAACTGGGAATCGATTCCAGAAACCGTCGCGTTTACAGGCAGGCGTTTACGCCTGTGTGCCATGACGGTTGTTTTTAGTCTCATTTTTACTTTTACGTATTCAAATATTGCAATGGAACCCAATACCTTCGTTCTCATTAACCAATAAAAAAATTTAATTATTTTTTTTTAAACATATACACATATACATATACATAAATATATGTTGATAAAAGTCAATTAATATCTACATACATATATAATACATTTGTATTAAAGATTAGATTCGTAATCTCAAGATAATGGCGGCAATGTTTGTTATTTGTCACTCCACTAATTAACCTGAATGTGTTTGAATTTACTTTATTTTCCGTAAATTTATGTGTTTTTGTGGTTTTTTTATTGGATTTTACGTAAAAATACGTGTTTTTTTTGTGTGCAGTGCTATTTTTAGTGGCCTATATAATTGTATATAAGATATATATGGAAACATATACTATTATATATACATATATAAACGTCGTCGTGGCACAGTTCTAAATATGTTTAACTATAAAGTATAATATAGCTTCGATTCCTTTTAAGTTATTAAAATAAATATCAGTGAAAATAATGAATTTATTAAAATTAGCATGACTTTTTAATGAAAGCATATAGTTTTTGTGTATTTTAAATAAATAATAACAAAAATGGTGGTACCACAAGATATTATTGTGAATGAAGCGAAAGAAGTTGGGGACAATCAAGACTTTTGGTCGAAGGAGTATGAATTAAGAGTTCAGTTTTGGAAGGGTATTATTTTTAGGGTACTATTTTTAGGTTATTATTTTAGCTTCACGCTTTATCCCGCACATGGCAGGGTAGGCAGAGGGGACTGCAGGAACCATGGGAACCTAGTGTTGAGACACTCCGTTCCCTGCTTTCCGCCTTTTTCGAAGCACTGTGTGTTGATTGGCGGAGCACAACGCCGCACTTTGCCTACTTGCTAGAGCGAAGAAAATGAAAATGGAAAATTCTTCTTTTCCGAGTGGGAATTCGAACCCACAAACCGTCGCGTTTACAGGCAGTCCTTAGGTCCTAGTAGGGTATTATATAGTATTCATTTCCACACGCTGTTATTGAGACAGAGCGCGGCGTTAAGTCGTTAACGGAGTGTCTTAACACTAAGCTCCTTCTGTCATCCACGATATAGTTATATGGTATAAGTTCAATCTGAACCTAATGTATGAAATTGAAAAATTCATTTCGTGTTATATAGTCCAATAGTCTATTTCCCGAGGAAGGTTATAGGCTATAGGCTATAGGCTATATGAAGTCACTGTTGTGTTGATGTATTTTAACATTGACATTGACACAGGAAATTTGATCAGAATCAATTTAAGTACTACCACAGATTAAAACCACTTTAGTTATAAAATCGTTATATAAAAAAAAAACGATTTGTACACAGAACGAGATAAACAGCACGAAGCGGAGAAACGGGCACTATGTCTGGAACTGGAGTCGGAGAGACAGAGCCGTCAGAAGCTATTGTCTTCACAATATGAGCTGCAGGAGCGCCTGGACTCTATGCAGAGGTGAGTTTTTGTAGGAGAGAAGAGTGAATGACCTTTTGGGGACACAGGGTCGGTTGTCCTAGTTTTTCCAGTTATATATAGAGCGTGACCTTCTGGAGAGTTTGTATGAAGTGGACAGTGGACGAGGTCAAAGTAATATTATTATTAATAATTTTATTTAAAATAAAAATGTATATTTTTATGGTTTTTTTAAGTGTTAATTCCCTTTGACGATAGAAAACAACCTAAAAAAAACATAAGAATAAGCATGACAATGTAATTCTTATATAAGCTTATAATAATTAAGTACGCAGAAGGGTGCGCGTTCAAATCCCGCTGCGATCAAATTTTTATATGTTTTCTTTAAGTAAGAAGTTACACGTTTCATTTTTTGAACCGCCAGTAGAGAACCGACGAAAGAACCGCAAGAAACTCAACAGGACTTTCTCTTTTATTTTTTAGGTTTTTTTTATATACCAAAAATTTATAATTTGACAATTCTTATTAATGTCAATGATACTCTTGAATTAGTCTGGAGCGAGTGTCACATTCCCAAGGCCATTCCCTCAATTTTAAATTATGAAATCATTAATATGGTAATAACCTTTAATACACAAAAGACGAGAGAGGTATGTGGTTCTCTCTGACTACCCCTCTAGGGATAAATATTAAAGCTATGTATGGATAAATATAAAGCTTAAAAATATATTTAAATATGTAAGTAATTGTTTATACAGTAAAAGTAAAACTAAAGAAAAACATAATTTATTTGTATTGAGAATGAAAATTTAAATCAAAATTCTGTCTATTATATAGAAAATGATCGTTTTATTGTATAAGCGAAGAATGCCGGTTCGACTCCCGTGAGGGGAACAATCATTATTCTCAATCTGGTACCAAAATAGGGAAATATTTAAACCCGCTCATCTTGGTAACTGTAGTAATACGTTTACAGGTCAAAGAGGTGAAAGAGGTCCGTTACAAAGGGTTGTCGATTCAAATCCTGCTATCTAATTTTTTTTTTCAGTTTTTTTTATTATTTATGTTTTTTTTTTATTCCCAGAGCTCCCGCACCAAAGGAACATAGACGATCCTTATCGGATGCAAGCACTAATTCACAACAAGAGACTACTGTTGAAGATGTAAGGTTTTTTTTAAATATCTAAGAACTAGATTTTTTTAATATTTATTTTAATATTTATTAGTTATTTATTTAATCATAACATATATTTTTTTATTATATGAGTAAATATTTAGAAAAATGACGTTGGTGTTGAGTTCCGCCACTCAACACGCAATGCCTCGAAAAAGGCGGAAAGCGGGGACGGAGAAAGCAGGGACTAAGCAACGGAGTGTCTTAGCACTTGGTTCCTACGGTTCCTGCAGTTCTCTTTTCCTATCCTGCCATGTGCGGGATAAAGCGTGAAGCTAAAAAAAATATTTGTTAAAGTATATAAACATTGATTTTTCTTTCTTTAATAGGATTTCGGCTATGGGTCCGTCCGTTCCGTGGAAACTTCTCGTCCCGCTCTTGAAGCGGTCAATTGGTCTGCCGGTTCCCATAACGGACCTATGCCGGTATGTAAATGGCGTTTTCCTTTTTATGGGGGATTTTGTTTATATTATAAATATACAGGTGTAACTGACAAGGCGGCCTTTGTCAAAACCTATAGGGTAAAATATTTTAAAACTGTTAACAATTATCAATAGTTTAGACACATGATCATTTTTCCCATTTTACGCGTGAGGCAGTCATGATTAAATACAAATGACGTAAACATCTCGTACTACAAGAGTACTATTAAACGTTGTCAATCTGTCACCTTTCATTCAAAAAAATAACCGAATGAGAAAGAGATATATCTCCGTCCCGCTCTGACAGTACAGTGTACGCTCGCGTCATACTTGACAAATGGTGTTTTATTTTGGAATAATAATTTAATTATTTATTTTGTTTGAAAGAAAAATTTTTTTTTAATTTTTTAAAATGTTACTTGTTACTTCTTCTAAGTTTATAAAGACTAGTTAATACTATGCTTTAAATTAAATTCGCGGTTACAGCCACACCCTGTATATAATTTGTACTGTATATTTTTAATGTGGTGTAACTTCACTCTTCAAAAATTGTATTTTTGTAAAATTTAATTTCACTATCAAAATGATTAGAAGAAACGTTCATTGAATTAAAAAATAAATACACTGCTGCAGTTTGAAAGAGTCTTAATCTTATATTTCGTCAGACAGACTTCGTTATTTGTTACAAGTTTTATTTATAATAGTATTTTATATATCCAGATGGCGGACGCCGGTTTAGTACTGCGGATGCAGAACAGGATATCAGTACTGCAAGGAGAACTGTCGAGGACTTCTAAGAGAGCGGCCGACTTAGAGGAGAGGCTTATGAGTAAGATATAAATTATTATATTTTGTATAATTTAACTGAACTGTTATTTGTTTAATAATAGCAGGATTTAATTTTTTTTTATTATTATTAATATAAAATATCTTGCTATGTGCAGGATATAGCGTAAAAGAGGACCGTCGTGGCGCAGAGGAGCAACGTGTGCCTGTAACGCGACGGTTTCTGGGTTCGATCCCCAGTCGGGGAAGATGGGTTTTTCTATTTCCACTTTCTTCGCTCTGGCAAACTAGGCAAAAGCGCGGCGTTGAGTTCCGCCACTCAACATGCAACGCTTTAAATAATGAGGAAAGCGGGGACAGACAAAGCAGGGATTAGCGACGGAGTGTCTTAACACTAGGTTCCTACGGTACCTGCAGTTCCCTCTGCCTTCCCATGAGGGGAGTATGGATGATTTCATTTCCATTTCAATCGCTTTGGCAACTGGACAAAGTCAGCACGCAATAACTCACAAGAAAATCAGAGAGTGGAGAACGGAGTGTCTGAACACTAGATTTTGACGATTCCTGTGGTTCTCTCTACCCACCCTGCTAGGAGCGGGAGCTATTAAAAATACTTATTATAAATATATTTTTTAATAAAAAAAACTGTACATTTAAGTTTTCTTATTTTGTGCAGACCGTCTCACATCCCCACCCTCGAACCCCGACTCGGATAGATTCAAAGTCGAAGAACTGGAAATAGAGAACAAGAAACTCAGGGAGCATTTAGAGAGACTGCGAGGTGCTGACGCGAGTCATATATCTAAGGAGATTGTTGGTGAGTTATCTTAATCTATCTATTTATACAGAGTGTATCTGACACCACGGCCATTATCAAAACTACTTATAGAGGAAAATATTTGGAGGCCATATACAAAAAAACTATTTAATAATTATTAATAGTTTAGGTACAGCATCATTCTTTCCATTTCACAATATTTATACGTGCTGTGTAACTAAACTGTGTAACAAAGTAAATAATTTAATAATATTTTTTTATTTTTGAAAATTTTACTTCTCTTATAATTTAACCAACTTTATAAAGGCTAGTTAATACTATGCTTGAAATTAAAGCCGTCATTACATCCACACCCTGTATATCTACCTACCTGTATATCTAGCTACCTGTTTATATAATTATTCTGTATCTATTTACATATAATATCTACTAGTGATGTAACGAATATTCGCATTCGCATTAGCGAATATTCGCACGTTTTTACACATTCGCATTCGTAAAAAATCTGCGAATGTTTTGCGTATAATGAATGTCAGAAAAAAAAAATTTGACGATGATAATACGTTATGAAAATCTAAATCAGTTTGCTTTTTGTGTATTTTTAATACATAAAGCAGTAACTTATTCTGGTAAACACATTACCAGTCTTCATTATGTCTCATGATACAATTTTTTAATGCAATCTAAACAAACAGAAATCAAACCTACAGAGATGCTAACAACGATATAAGTTGTATAAAGCATATAAGAATTTCAACGCGGCGTGATGTAGAACGCATGGCTCAGTGGTGAGAGCGCCTGCACGGTTCGCAGGAGGGCGCGGGTTCGAGTCCCGCTGCGTTCAAATTTTTATATGTTTTCTTTAAGTATTTAAACAGAAATCAATTCTCTTTCTCTTCTAAAAAAGATTTATCATCTAATACTCAAGTTTTTAATGTTATAATCCAAAGCTATTTTGCTTGCCGTAAAAATTATTACTAAATATTCACATTCGCGAATGTTAAAAAAATGACATTCGTTACATCACTAATATCTACCTATATCTATCTATCTGCATATCTGTCTACCTATATAAATATCAACCTTTATATGTAGCTACCTATCTATCTACTTATATCTATTTGAATATATGTCTACCTGTATCTATCTACCTGTATATCAATTCACTTATATCTACCTACCTGTGTGTCTGTATATATTTGTCTACCTATTAACATATCTTTTATAAAAATATCGCTTAGGGTTTTATATATGACGTAAGTAGCAACGACCGAATCGCTTCAATGAATAGGTAACTTCAAAAAAGGACATGGGTTTGAATCCTGCTGCTTTCACATTTTTATTCTCCTTAAAATTTACTACATTCTCTTCGATTACTTCTTAAACTAATAATACTGTTTTTGTAACATCAAACATTTTGTATTCATTTTTTTTTGTAATTGTGAATAGCTAGACTATAATCTGGAGAGACTATCGTTACTAATCGTTATGTAATATAGTCTATACTTACAGCCTTCGTCAATAAGTGGGCTATTCAGCACCTAAAACAAAACCTTTCGAACTAGTTCTCGAGTTTAGGGTGTTCAAGCGAACAAAATCTAGCTTTACTCTTTTAAATTCTCTTTTTTCTCTTTTAAATTCTCTTCTTTTTTTATAAACGGAGAATTAATAAAATTAGTAATTGTTTTTAATTAATATATTTATGTATTTTATGCATGCAAAGTCGCGGAAAACAGTTAGTGTATATAAAGTTATTTAAAAGCTTTATGCCTTACTTTATATATGCTTACTATATATAAAGGATCTTGCGGTCAAGCTTTCAGTGAATAAAAAAAAACGCTTCACGCTTATTCCCGCAAAAAGACCTAGTATTTATTTTTGAGATATTATATATACGTGTTGAGTGGCGTAACTAAACGCCGCTTAAAATTTAATATTAGTAAATGCTTTAAAAATATAATTTGCTGTCAAGCTTAAATCTAAACACCGCTTGATAGTGAATATTAGGTAATAGGTAGGTATTTAATCGATAAAATATCATACAATGCTTAAAGCAAATAAAATTTGCAGTCTATAACGCGTCTCATTTATTTAAATACAGTGGAACCTCGATTAACCGAATTAGTAAGCCATTCGAATAATCGTAAATCCGTATAATCGAAATATATACATATGAATCATTTGAGGTAGTCCAGTTTGAGCATACTATTAAATACAATTAATATACATGTTAACGAAATTCAATAATTATTTAGAGAAATGAGTACCGTCGTGGTGCAGTGCAGTTATTTATACCTGTAAACGCGACATATTGTGGGTTCGATTCCCATGATGAGGATGAATTTTTCAATTTCTGTTTTCTTCACTCTGGCAACTAGGCAAAGCGCGGCCACCACTCAACACGCAATGCCTCGAAAAAGGCGAAAAGCGAGGACAGACAAAGCAGAGACTAAGCAACGAAGTGTCATAACACTAAGTTCATATGGTTCCTGCAGTTCCCTCTGCCTACCCTGCCACGTGCGGAATAGAGCGTGAAACTATAAAAAAATGTTAAATAAAGAATTTTGCTTCAATGTCATGATATGTTGTCAGTTTTATTACGTCCATGCTTGCACAAGTATGACTTGTTACTACGACTTTGGTCTTTAGTCCGGATAATCGCGAATCCGGATAACCCGGGGTCGGATAATCGAGTTTCTGCTGTATCATCATCCTAAATAAAATTTTAAATTTTAACCGGATTAAACTAGTTTATTTTACTATTGTTACATATACATATATCTCACGTTTCACACAATTTGTAGTACAGTACATAATGTCATCGTACTACTTAAATTATAAAATTAAAAAGTTTATATATAGAAGATTAAAATATTATATGCCAAGTAGAGTAAATAATATATTATAATATATTATAATATATAGAGCTTCATTCTAGTTAGCTTTTGACATTCATACATACATATATACATTCATACATACATACATACATACATATATACATTCATACATATAAGTAAACGCAAAACTAGAATAAAAGAGATTTAACTCAAAATTTCCGTAACTTAACTATATTAATTTATAAAACTGAACTTAATTCTATAGTGACTTCTAAAATTCAATAATTTTTTTGAGTTAGAACACTTTTTTGTTTTAAATATATTTATGAATTTAACATATTTATTTAGGTATTTCATTTATATTTTCTTTTATTTATATTTCTTTTAGAACAACTGGCCGCCATGCAAAAGGAATTAGACAGACGACGCGACGAATGTATACAACTAAAGAGTGTTTTGACACATCAGGTAAGTTATGTTTTTAATCTGTGTTTTTGTTTTTTTAAAGGTATAAATATATAGGGTTTTTTTTAATTATAAAAGAAAACATTACAGAATTATAATAAAAAGTATATTCTACAATAAATATATACCTATATACATTTTTTAATAAGAACTTGCTATATATAATTTATAGTGTGTACATTCTCTGGAATATTATTAGATTAAGCTGACAGAACATAGTGTTAAGACACTATTTTCTTTATTTTTCTCTCTTTAGAAGGTATATATTTACTCTATGTTTTATTTACACTGTAATTAAAAAAGTAGGCAAAATTTCCTAAAATTTATATGCACATTATCATAATAAAGGAAAAGTCCGCCATCTTTATTTACATATTATATGTATATATTTTGAAAGATAAAAAAAAATTGTATCAAAAAAGTTTACTTTGCCCCTTATCTTATACGATATCTGTCCAGATATAGGTTTCTTGATAAGAAATATAGTTAACGTGATGAATTCGGTTTTGTCTGTTTATTTTTTTTAATTTTTATATATATATTTCTTCTTGTATCTCATATGATTTCATGGAAATTATCGTTTTGAATTTTTCTATGAAAAGAAAAATTTAATGTCAATTTTTTATATATATTTTATCTTTTTAAATTTTTATGGTTAGTAAGTGTTTATGTTACGATTATTTTAAATCGGCGTTAAGTTCCGCCTAACAATGTGAAATATACAAAATCCTCGCCTACCTTGAGTTCTAGTTCACCCAATTCTCTATATATATACAGATTATATGTATGTATGAACAAAAGAAATACTATTTTTTATAGTATTAGTTATTTGTATCTCGAAACTAAATATTTATTAAGAAAATATTAATACGAGGACGTTAGTTCTCGTTGAATGATACGAAGTTTGAGTGATGGATAGAAAAAATATATTTTTATGATAATATTTTATTACCTATACTATCTTTGCCATAGTTGTGAAAAGAATAAATAGAAAATTGTCAAATATATTAAATATTAGAGAGAGTTTGTGTTTTTGTGTAGAATGTGAAAAATGGAGAGTTTGCCCAATGGAATATTTATAAAGACTCTATTCCAAGATATACCCAGACATGATTTATTTCATTTAAAAAATATTAAGGTATTGTATTTGTGTTTATCTTCTCATATTATTTGTGAACAAAAAGAGTTTTAAAAGTTTCTAAAACATTTTTTTTAAGTAACTAAGCTGGTACAAATTTGAAAAAAAAAATTAGTAATAGGTTCTTTTCACACTATAAATAAATTAATATTAAATTATACAGAAATTAAATTATACTGTGTGGAACTCAACGCCGCGCTTTGTCTTCTCATTATATGGAGAAGGTTAAAAAATATATTTCCCCCGAGTAGGATTCGAACGGCGACTCTAATTAAATATATGTATGTATATGTATAAATAAAACAATGCCTAATTTCACGCAGAAACCATGGTTCCAAGCGTTGAAGAGCGTCGTGAGTAAAAATAATATCGATGTGTCATATACATATAGCTTTATATATTATATGAATCTGCCATTGAATTTTATTAGAAAAAAATGTTTTTTTTTTATTTTCTCAAAAAGTTCGACTCCAATTTAAAAGCTTTTTATTTAAAAAGATATATTACAGATTATATATTATGTTTAAAATATTTTTCTTTATTTAATATTATTTTGTGCCTGTTTCTAATATTGAGACTGATTTTTTGTTGTATTTTCTTTTTCAACGCTGTCATTTGCTGTCATTGCATGGTATATTGTTTTATTTCGTATTTATTTTTTTTTGTATGTAAGTGTATATATTTGGTTTTAAAACAGATTATATAAAACTTAGTCCATAATTTTTTTTAAATAATTATTGAGTAAAATTATTGTAGTATTTTTTTTAAATAAGATTTTAAACATTCAAACATTATTTTTTTATTTATTATTTATTTTAATTTTTAATATATAATACTAGAGTACAGTAAAATATATACACTTTCCTTCTTTTCCTTTATAGTTTTAAATACAATTGCATTATAGGCTCTAATTTGAACTTAATATCAATAGACGGTGAATCTAAAGTCGCTCGCCACATCAAACTACGGTTCAGACGTGGATATTATAAACGAAGATGGAGAATTAGCTACAGCGTATCAAGCACAGAAAGGCATTAATAGGTAAATATATTATTTTCTTCTCGCTCTATCCCGCACATGGCAGGGTAGGCAGAGGGAACTGCAGGAACTATATGAACCTAGTGTTAAGACACTCCGTTGCTTAGTCCCTGCTTTCTCCGTCTCCGCTTTTCGCCATTTTCGAGGTATTGCGTGTTGAGTGGCGGAACTCAACGCCGCGCTTTGCCTAGTTGCCAGAGCGTAGAATATGGAAATGTTATAACTCATCTTCTCCGAGTGAAATTTGAACCCACTGCAACCGTCGTGTACTCTTACACTTTTATGAGGGACTTTCACGACGATGTCCCTAAAAATTAAATATATTTTTTTATGTTCTTTGTATGATGAATGAATGATAATTAAGACAACAAATGGAATTTTATACTATAAAATTAAAACTAATATTTTTTTAGGTTATAATGAAAATAACTAGAATAATAATAATGTTCCACCTTTGCTAATGATATTTCTGTGTTTCTGTCTATTATATATATATTTTTTTTGCAATAAAGAATATTTAATTAATAATGTTTATTATGTGTTTCTGTCAATTTCAAATAGAAAATAAATAAAAAACATATGATAATTTGAATGTTTTGGCTGGTTTCGAACCCGCGCTTGTTGCTTATCATTTGCTTGTCTACTAAATTTCATTTTAATTTACTATTTTAAGTAATAATAAAATTTAATATAAAAAAAACATATGTTTAATTTGAACGTGGCTGGTATCGAACCCGTGCTTATTGTTAACCACTTGCTTAGTCTACTAAATTTCATTAACGATGTTAAGTTAATAACAATCATTTGCCATGAGTTCTTGGTATTTTTTTTAAATATTTTGTAAATGTACAATTTAAATTTATTAATAATATATAAAAAAATATAATATAATTATATTTTTTTTTTAAATATTTTTTGTAAAGTTTCTGGAAACTTAAAATAAAAAAGAAATATTTATTTACCTATATAATTTTCCTCCATAGACAACTACAAGAAGAGCTTGTTGCCGAAAAGAAGTTCTACTCGGAACATATAAATAAAGCGAAGCAGGAAATCGAACGGCTCAGGGATGAGAACGAGAAATATCAAAAGTGAGTTTAATTTTTTATTTATTATCTACATTTTGCTTTAAATAAGTATTTGTTATCTTTTTTTTAATTGTTGTGTTCTATAATAAAAAAAAAATCGTTTCACAGATTATAAATATAATGCTAGTTTTTAAGTAAAAAGAACATATTATACGTTATTTTTTTCCAGCACCGAAGATATGCCAACGCATAGAAGATATTGGGACGGTCTTTATTTATCTGGCAACACTTTAAATACATTTTTGTGTAATGACAACATTTTTATAAACGTTTCCTTGGCTATTTTTAATGTTTTATCTGTTTAGATTTTAATTTTTTGCAGTTTTTTCTTTTTCACCTGGACTTACAGACTTAGTTGTGTGACTTATTTTTACTTGGACTTGTTGACTTTAATAAATATTTATAAATAATTAGCATTCATAATATATTTTTATGTTAATTCCGAATATTTACAACTAGTGTAGATTTTTCTAAATTAAATTATATATTTTTTAATTATTTATTAAACCAGTGTGACCGTAAATGAAAATAAGAAAAATTGTTAATTTTAATTTTTTATTTTCACCATTATAGGAAAAACAATAACGTCTTATAAATTTCATATATATTATATGTTATATTGAGAACCGTCGTAGCACAGAGGCGCAACGTCTGCCTGTAACGCGACGGTTTCTGGGTTCGATCCCCAGTCGGAGAAGATGAATTTTTCTATTTCCATTTTCTTCGCTCTGGCAATCTACGCAAAGCGCGGAGTTGAGTTCCGCCACTCAACACGCAATGCCTCGGAAAAGGCGGAAAGTGGGGACGGAGAAAGCAGAGACTGAGCAACGGAGTGTCTTAACACTAGGTTCCTATGGTCCCTGCACGTTTCTGCACGGTTCCAATATAGTAAAGTGATTGATATCACACGTCTTGTGTCATTCTATAATAAAAACTGTCTAATAATTATTATGCGACGGTTTAACATACTAGAGTTATATAGCTTGTTATTTTCATATATTTTATACAGTGTTACCATCACTATGTGTAACCATTTACATACTATATAATCAATATCATTATAACCATCACCACATGGTGATTTACCATGGTGGTGAACCATTTACCACAACAATCACCATGTGGTTGTTGTGGTAAATGGTTTACCATGTGTAACGATCGTCACATGTAACCATCATCTTATGTAATCATTATCATGTATAACCATCATCATGGCTAGCCATCACCATGTGTAAACATCACTATGTAGAACCAGCACCAGGTGTAACGATCACTATGTATTTGTGACTATCACTAAATGTTACCATCACCATATGTTACTGTCACCATGTGTCACTATCATCATGGGTAGCCATTACCATGTGTAGCCGTCACCATGTGTAACCAACACTGTATGTAATCATCATCTCGTGTAAAGATTATTATGTGTAATCATTACCATGTATAACCATCATAATAGGAAGCCATCACTATGTGTAACCATCACCATGTGTAACCATTACCATGTGTAACCATCACCATGTGTAACCATCACCATGTGTAAGCATCACCACGTGTAAGCATCACCATGCGTGACTGTCACCATATGTAACCATCATATTGTGTAACCATCACCATATGTAACCATTAACGTGTTTAACCATCACCGTGTGTAACCATCATCATGTATAACCATCATCATGGGTAACCATCATCAAGGACAGCCATCATTTTGTGTAACCATTACCATCTTAACCATCACCATGTGTAACCATCACCATGTGTAACCATCACCATGTTAACCATCACCATGTTAACCATCACCATGTTAACCATCACTATGTTAACCATCACCATGTTAACCATCACCATGTGTAACCATCACCATGTTAACCATCACCATGTGTAACCATCACCATGTGTAACCATCACCATGTGTAATCATCACCATGTGTAACCATCACCATGTTAACCATCACCATGTTAACCATCACCATGTTAACCATCACCATGTGTAACCATCACCGTGTATAATCATCGTCATGGGTAACCATCACCATGTATAACAATCATCATGTATAACCATCATCATGGATAGCCATCACCACATGTATCATACCATTTCCATTAGTTACAATCACCTTATGTAACGATAACCACATGTAACCGTCACCATGTGTAACCATCACTATGGGTAACCATCACCATGTTAACCACAAATTTATCTCGTAAACTATAGTGTATATAACCAATGTGACCGTCACCAAATGTTACCAATAACGTGTCAGTATAATCATCATTTCGTCTTGCGTTTACTTGTAATATTTACTTGTAATCATTTTTATTGTTTCAATGCAAATTATTATCACTATATAACTTTTCATTGTAATCATCACCATGTGTCGCCACCATTTCGATTATCATGTGTCATATTCATTTTAATTATCATTTCATATTAAACACCAAGTGTGGTTTGTGTTGTCATAACCATATTATTACTTCAAGATAAATGCCATTTTTTAGTGTAGCAATCTATTTGTGTAACCAACCATTTACATCGTGTATAATCATTATTATTTTATACGTTACTGTCAAATCACTTATGATATGATATTATACATATGTCAAGTGTGACCATCATTGTTATCAACATATTTTGCCAGTTTAATCGTTTAAATGATGTCATTATGATCATTATCATTAAAATAGTGTCAATTATATTTTTTCAATGTAATCATTGACTGCTACTTACTAATGAATGGTTACCATCATTGTTATCAGTGTAACAATGTTTATAACCGATCATTTATAAAAAAAAATCAAAATATTTAGCTTGACGCTTTTCTGGCATAAACAGGAAGACAGGAGAGTATGGTGTTAAGACACTCCGTTCTTCTTTTTGACGAGATTCTGTAAACTAAATGTTTTGCTACCTCTTCGTGCTAAAATAAAATAAAACAATTATTTCCCCACTGGAATCCATTTTATGGAACTCGTAACCGTCGCACACAATCAGATGCTGTGCCACTGGTCCACAGTAGCCACAGTGTGATCATTATCATTATTTTATATGGAATCATTGACATATTGTCGTATATAATTACAGGATTATAGCGTGTAGCTTTTACGCATTATAATGTTAGTGTAATCATTATCGTTATATCAGTGTAATCATATACGAGTCACTGTGATCATTGGTAATGATCATATGATTAAAAAAAAAACTACGTTAATTAATTGAAATGACTGGTGTCTGTTAAAATATATCTTATTAAATGTATAATTAAAAGTAATCATCATTTATATATAAAAAAATATTGTATCGACGACGACTTTAATTCGATTAAAGGGCAACTTAATTCTTGCTGGGGCTACAGAGAGCTTTGCTATTTTTTAAACAATTTATTTAGAAAAAAAAATGATAATCATCAAAAATAGAAGGCTGAAAGTGTTATCTTTATTTATTATGGCGTTGAATTCCGCCACTCAACACGCAATGCCTCGAAAAAGGCGGAAAGCAGGGACGGAGAAAGCAGGGACTAAGCAACGGAGTGTCTTAACACTAGGTTCCACGGTCCCTGCAGTTCCCCCTGTCTACCCTGCCATGTGCGGGATAAAGCGTGAAGCTAAAAAAAAATTACAAAAAATGTTGGGTCCGTCCTTTATTGTAAATTATGCTATTTTATATATTATTTTCTTATCATATTTTTAATTATAGCTTGACGTTTTACTCCGCATTTAACAGGGTAGTCAGAGGGAGAGGGGAGTGTTAAGACACTCGGTTCCCCGCTTTCCACCTTTTCGAGGCGTTGTGTGTTGAGTGACGGAACTCAACGCTGCGCTTTGCCTAGATGCCAGAGCGAAGAAAATGGAAATAGAAAAATCCGTACTCCCCTAGTGCGAATTGAACCCAGAAACCGTCTCGTTTACAGGCAAATGCTACGCCTCTTATCATATTTAAGTTAATTAATCTAAAAAATCTTATTTTAGTATATTTTTAAGTTATATATTTAATCTATATACAAAACACTTTATTTTTAGATTACTGGGCGCTGATTTAAGCCAAGAGCCAAAGAACAAAAGTCAGGAGTACGCACAGAATGAGATTATCAGACTTGCCTCAGAAAGTCTTGCAATTCAGGTATTTAAATTATATGAGAAATAAAATATAAATAAGTTGTAACAAGGTAAGTAGCGTGTAAAGATTTCTCCATAGGTTATTTTGTTTTTTTTTTCTTTTTTTTTTATGTAATTGACACTATAGACACTTGGTCCATACCCTTTTTTTAACTTATACTATATGTTCTTATCATAAATATTAATACATAATATATAGAATTAATATTAATCATAATGAACTCATGTTTGTACATTTTTTTTATATTTATTATTACTTAGAACTAAGGAGTGCGTATGGTTCATTGCTAGAGCGCTTGTACAGTAACTTAGAGACGCGGGTTCGAGACTGTTACATATAAATTCTTAAACGGTCTTTTTTTAATTATTTTCCTTATTTTAATATGAAAATGATTGTGTTATGTTGAGTAATAAAGTAAAAAAAACATCATTTTAATTAAAAAAATATCTGTATCATATATTTGCATAATGCGATACTATGTTGCAATATTTAAAAACAAAAAGCTATATTACTTACAGTTTTTATATACAACTTGGTTTGTAGGTCTATGGAAAATATTTAAATAATAAATAAATAAATAAATAAATTATTATTTATTTAAGCATCTTTGGCCCATTATGTTAGTAGCAGCTTCCTTATACCTCTGTTAGTAACAATTTAGTTCAAACCAATTACAAGTAAAAAGTAACTACGTAATTACAAATAATAAAATTGAATTTAAAGTCTATTTTTTTATTTTTTATTTATTTTAGGAGCGTGTAGACAAATTGTCGGAGAGCTGTCGAAGATACAAAAATCAAATAAGGCTTTTAGTGAATAAACTAAAGGAGGTCGGCGTTGAAGATGTGCAGGACATTTTGGAAGGCAATGGTATGAAAATTTAATATATGTTTTATTTGTATGTTTTTACTCGTTTGTGTAAATTTTACGGAGGGTATTGTTTTTTAATATGTTTGTATGTATATAGGTGTATGTATATGTATATGTATATGTATATATATATATATATATGTATATGTATATGTATATGTATATGTATATGTATATGTATATGTATATGTATATGTATATGTATATGTATATGTATATGTATATGTATATGTATATGTATATGTATATGTATATGTATATGTATATGTATATGTATATGTATATGTATATGTATATGTATATGTATATGTATATGTATATGTATATGTATATGTATATGTATATGTATATGTATATGTATATGTATATGTATATGTATATGTATATGTATATGTATATGTATATGTATATGTATATGTATATGTATATGTATATGTATATGTATATGTATATGTATATGTATATGTATATGTATATGTATATGTATATGTATATGTATATGTATGTAAGATTAAGCCTTTATCAATATATTAAATCTTCCTTATTAACTATAAAATTTAAATTCCCACCAGTTGGGTGTTCCGGCTATTAAACTTCTATTTTATAAAATAATATATATGATTTATTTCGCATAATAAAAGTTTTCAATAGAATTTCAAAGACATCAGTTTTAATGTTGGATGTCTTTAGAATTTTTTCAACTAAGGGGGTTGTTTTTTTTTTTAGTTTAATATCTTTTGGTTGTGTGATATGATTACATTAATTATTTTACACTGACATGTGATTAAGTTGATCACATCTTTAACCATATTATATTTTTTTTTGTATCTTTACGCTTCATCCCGCGTAGGGTAAGCAGAGGGAACCGCAGGATCCGTGGGGACCTAGTGTTAAGACACTACGTTCCCCTCACTTTTCTGAGGCATTTCGTGTTGAGTGGCGGAACTCAACGCCGTGCTTTACCAATTGCCAGAGCGAAATAAATGGAAATGAAAAATCCATTTTCCCTTTATGGAAATCGAACCCACAAACCGTCGCGATTACAGGCAGACACTACGCCTCTGCACTACGACGGTCCTTATTCAATGTTTTTTGTATTAATTTTGTATATTTCTGTGAAATGATTACCGTGATCATTTTATATTGATTTCGTTATTAATTGATGATTAAATTGATCACATCTTTAATGATATTAATATTAAATATTATGATTTATTGTGTATTTTCAGAAACGATAGTATCACAAAACACGTCGACGGCGTTGGAAATAACACCCGTCATGCGCAAAAAGGAGAGGGAGTACTTGGGCATGTTTGAGTATAAATTGCAAGACGAGGGAACTATTATAAAGAAGCTTATTACTGGTAAATACTTTTTCTCTGTTCTCCGTCCGTCTAGTTTTAGGAACAGCCTGTTGAGTTGCGGAACTCAACGCCGCGCTTTGGCTTCTTACTATTGTACAGGAATTGATGAATTAAAATAGGAAAAAAAATAGTTAATTTATATTAAAGTTAAATGTCTACTTATATTATTTATAAAGAGAAAATATTAGTAGTGATAAGACACTCTGTTCTCCGTCCGTCTAGTTTAAGAGATGGCCTGTTAAGTTGCGGAACTCAACGCCGCGCTTTCTTTTCTTACTATAGTACAGGAATTGTTCAATTAAAATAGGAAAAAATAAGTAATTTGTATTAAAGTTAAATCTCTACTTATATTATTTATAAAGAGAAAAGATTTTGTATGTTTGTTTGTTGTGTATTGAACAAAGTCAAAAACTACTAAACCAATTTTGATGTAATTTAAAATGAGCAGAACTTGAATACCTAAAAATAAATATAAGGTACTTTTCATTGAAAAAACGGGGAGAAAGGGGTAAAATGTAACTTAAAATTATTAAGAAAAATAACATGCATTTGTACAATGCCTGCTGGTATACAGGGTGTGGATGTACTCGCGACCTTAATTTAAGGCATAGTATTAACTAGCCTTTATAAAGTTGATAAAATTATAAAACTAGTAATATTTTTTCATAAATAAAAATGTTTTTTTTTTCAAACAAAATGAATAATTAAATTATCGTTCCATAATAAACCGCCATTTGTCAAGTATGACGCGAGCTACACTGTACCGTAAGAGCGGGACAGAGATATATCTCTTTCTCATTAGGTTATTTTTTTAAATGAAAGGTGACAGATTGACAACGTTTAATAGTATTCTTGTAGTACGAGATGTTTACGTCATTCGTATTTAATCACGACTACCTCACGCGTTACACAGCACGTTTAAATATCGTGAAATGGGAAAAATGATCCTGTGCTAAACTATTGATAATTCTTAACTCGGTTTTTGTATATAGCCTTGAAATATTTTACCCTATAGGTAGTTTTGACAATGACCGCGTTGTCAGATACACTTTGTATAACGATAAGTATATAATATAAATCGAACCCAGACCTAAAGCCGCGTGTGGCGGTGACTCTACTGCCGGGGCTGCCCGCCTACATCTTGTTCATGATGCTGCGTCACACTGACCACGTGGACGACGAGCCCAAGATGCACCAGCTGATGAAGGCCATCCGCACCGGAGTGAAGAAGACTCTGAAGCGGAGAGCGGAGAGTGTGGAGTATAGTGCTCTCTGGCTTGCTAATATGCTCAGGTTGGTGTATATATGATTATTTAATAAAATAACATAACAATTGAAAAAACAATAAAATAAAAGAACTGCAATAAGCGACTATATCGCTTAAAGCGATCTCTTCCTGGTATTCTTTGGATGTTGGAACTGCACTGCACTTAAAAATACATGAAATATACAGTAAATATATATTAATTCACTTGTAGGTTAAGTTAACTTTTTGTTTTAAGACACTTTGTCTTAAGAACGCGTGGAGGTAGGTTTCGTTATAGTCTATTTTGTGTGTACATTTTGATATTCGTGTAAGTCAAGTAGGGGACTTAATTAAAGAAAATGAATTAAAAAAAAACTGACACGTCGTGGCGACAGTTTGCGGGTTCGATTCCTGTGAGGGGAAAAATTGATTTTTTGGAATGGAAGGCCATTTCTTTCGCTCTGGCTGATAGGCAAAGTTCCGTCACTAAACACGCAATGCCTCAACCGAAAGATAATCCCACCACTAGGTTTCTTCTGTTGCACCCCTATACTACCTCTATAATGAGAGGGATAAAGCGTGAAAGTAAAAAAAATATTTTAACTTACTTTACTGGTTAGTGCAATACGAATATAATCGGTGACTGAATTGATTTTATGATTTGATTTTAAACTTAATTATGCACTAGAAATCGTGTTAGTAGAACTTTTATATAAATAAACTATATAAATGAGCGAGAGCGATGGCTAGTTTTAACGTAGGCAATGAAATAGATGTATTTCCTAATTCCCTGGCAAGATAAAGCACATTGTTGAACTCCACAAAACAATGTTTTTTTAAAAATAAGTTTCCTCTGCCTACATTGTATGCAGCGTAAATTTATTTTAAACATTTTGCATAATCTTGTTTTAATATTTTTATTTTCTCAAAAGATAAATAGACTAAAATATATTTCCAAAACCGCAGATACAAAAATTAAATAAATTTAATATTTCTTTCCACCCACAGATTATTAAACAACCTCCGCCAGTACAGCGGCGACGCCATCTACCAGGCGGGCAACACGCCGAGGCAGAACCAGCAGAGCCTCAGGATATTCGACCTGTCCGAGTACAGACAGGTCTTGAGTGATATTGCCATTTGGATTTATCAAGGTTGGTATTTGTGTTATTTTCAAATTTATGGGATCATAATTAAACTCGTGTAAACATTTTTTTGCTATCGATACTATTGTCCTAAAAATTTTAACTCTTATAGTCTTTTTTGCTGTCGGTACTTTTGCCCAAAAATTAAAACTTGTAGTCATTTTTTGCTATCGATACTCTTGACCAATAATTTTAACTCCTGTAAGCTTTTATTGCTACGAGTATCAGTACTGTTACCCAATAATTTTAACTCCTGTAGTCATTTCTTGCTGTCGATGCCCTTGCCCAATAATTGAAACTTTTTTATATTTTTTTTTGCTGTGTGTGTATGTGTATTTATATATGTATGTGCCCACGTAAATAAAATGCGTGCGTGTGCGTAAATAAATAAATATATAAAAGTGGCATCCACTCGCAGGCCTGATCCACCTGCTGGAATATATGTATGTGTGTGTGTGTGTGTGTGTGTGTGTGTGTGTGTTTGTAGGTTCATACATGATACAAAACAACATCCACTTGCGGGCCTGATTAACCTTCTGGAATATATGTGTGTGTTTTGGTCCTAATGAAAGTCCAAATTCCCTCGCAGGGCTGATCAACCTGCTGGAGCGGCAGCTGGAGCGGCTCATCATGCCGGCCATCCTGGAGTACGAGGAGATCAGCGGGCTGTCGGGGCCGCGGGCCGCGCCCGCCGCGCCCGGCGCCGGGCCCGCGCGCCTCAAGCACGAGCTGGCCGCCACGCACGACCACCTTGCGCGCGCACGCCGTCGACCCCGCGCTGCGCGTCGTCATATTCAGACAGGTGCGCTCGCTCACTCGCTCACTCACTCACTCACTCACTCACTCACTCACTCACTCACTCACTCACTCAGTCAGTCGTTTGTTTAGAAGCGCGTGAGACATGTGCGCTTGTTTACCGTTCATTTGTGCGTTCATTCTTATAAGTTTTTATTATAGATATTTTCTACCAACTGATCTGTAGTGTGAGACGGGTGCGCTTGTTACCACTTATTCATTCGTTCGTTCATTCGTTTATTTAATAGCATTCTCTAATATTTGTTCATTCAATCGTTGATCCCTTCATTTATTAAAGTTGTCTAATTGCAGACGTGTTATGTGAGATGTGTGCACTTGTTAAATGTTCATTAAGTCATTCATTCATATATTAGAGTTGTCTAATGACCTGTCGTGTGAGATGGGTGTGCTTATTACCACTCATTCATTCATTCATACGTTTGTTAAGAAGTGTTCTCTAATAGCCAACCTGCTGTGTGTTAAAAATTCAGTCAGTCATTCGTTCATTCATGAATTTATTTATTAACGAACAGGCTCTCTCGCTTTTGTGGCGGCCACTCATTCGTTCATTCAGTCATTCATTAATTTATTTATAAGCGTTCTCTAATAGCCGATCTGTCACGTGAGATACGCCAGCCTCAATAATGAACTGAATAAGAATGAACGTCTTCACGAAAACCACTGTAGCGGTTTTGATTAATTTTTAATACATATTATAATTATATAATATACATATTACATAGTTATAATATACATTAATACAGTAATACCCCGACTTACGCTACCCCGACTTACGCGAATTCGAAGTTACGCGATTTAATTTTCTCGTCTATTTTAACGTTTTTTGTTTGAAAGCCGCGCAGTCAAGGTCAGATTACCTTCAGATTGTGTTTATATATTTTATTAATATAGTTATAGTTATTATCTAGAATTAAATTAAAATTTATATTTCCTAAATTATAGTCTCCGATCCCAATTAAACATATTTTGTATGACTTTATAGGTATATGCAAAATTGTACCCCGACTTACGCGAATTCGACTTACGCGGATAGCGCTCGGTCCCATCTATCGCGTAAGTCCGGGGTATTACTGTATATTATATTTATTATGTGCTTGTTATATTAAAAATTAAGTCAATTACTTATTTATAAGCGTTCTTTACCAGCTCACCTGTTGTGTGAGACATATCAGCGTTTATAGAGAAAAATGAATACCTCTTCGCGGATCAATTTTGACCAATTTTTAATATATATATTATATGATGTATGTAATATATATTATGTATGTATTATATAAAAAAATCTGAATAAAATAGCTTCACGCTTTACCTCGCTCACAGCAAGGTAGGTAGTGGAAACCACAGGAATTGTGAAAACCTAGTATTAAGACACTCTGACTTCTGAACATCGCCATTCGAGGCATTGCTTGTTGACTGGCGGAACTTAACGCCGCGTTTGTCCAATTATCAAAGCGAAGAAATTCGAAAAGGAAATAATCCTCCCTCCCCTAATAGAAATCGAACCCATAAACTCCACGCCACCTCCACTCCTATACATATAATTAAATATATCTTTTTTCCAGCTCTTCTACTACATATGTGCGTACAGTTTGAACCAGCTACTACTGCGCAAGGATCTTTGCTGCTGGGCCAAAGGGTTGCAGATACGATACAACATATCTCACTTGGAGACTTGGATAAAGGAGCACTTGGCTGAATATGGACAAAAGAGCGTGAGTTTTTTTTTCTAGAAAGAGAGAAAGAGACAGAGATATATGTATTTATGATATTAAGTATAAGAGTGAATGAGTTAATTAATATGTTAAATTCAAGATTTGCTTTTATTATCTTATTAATAAGAAAGGCGAATATATCTACAGATAAAAATATCATATAAAATTATTTAGGGATTGCGTAAATATATAGTAATATTGCAGCATATATAACAAAGATAAGAGAAAACAGTACGTAATTTTGAAATTGAGTCTTGTCTTGTATTGAAAATAAAATGGCCGCCGGCTTTTTATTAATTTCATAATATAGAATGTCTATCTAAAAGTTGATTAAATATAATTTTTATTTATTTATTTCCAAGATGGAGGACATCCTAAGCGTCCTCAAGCCGATCACACAAGCGGTACAACTTCTGCAAGCGCGTAAATCTATGGCGGATGTGAGCAGCACAGTGGAAATGTGTGCCGATTTGTCTGCTATGCAAGTTTGTAAGGTTAGTGCGGGTTTAAATCCAAGTCACACTTAATTTAAATGGTGGAACGAATAAGTTTCATTATCCTATATGAGAAAATATTAGGGTAGGTAGAAGGTTCCTTCAGGAACCGTGGGAATATAGTGTTGAGACACTCGGCCCCCACTTTCTATATATTGCGTATTGAGTGGCGTAACTCAACGCCGCGTTTTGCCTAGTTGCCAGAGCGTAGAAAATGAAAAAATGTATCTATTCTGAGTGGAAGTGGGAATTGAACCCACGAACCGTCGCGTTTAGAAGCAAACGTCCTCAACAATATATATGTATATATTAATATGACATAATCATTGTGAATATTCCAGATATTAAACATGTACACCCCAGCCGAGGAGTACGAAGTGAAAGTGACGAGGGAATTCATTCATGAAATACAGAAACTGATGCAGGAGAGAACCGGACCCAATGCTAATAAGGAACCGGTATTTGCATATTTATATATATTTAAAACTAATTGAAAACCACAAGCTTAAAATTATTTTTTAAAAAAATTAACAATTATTACGTGATTAACGGTTAGCTTATTACGAAATTACATACGCAAAAAACACATACACACATGCAAAATACACACACGCACTAACATACACACAAACACACACACACACACACACACACACACACATAAGCTTATTTCGAAATAAGTATAATTTGTGACGTCACAAGCAATCACTGTAAATTAGTAATATTACAATTGTTACATTTTTTACATAAAAAATTATGACACAATACATGGTGTTGTGAAAAAAAAAATTGCTCAACTTTACTTTGTTAAGGAAATTTATTATAATTACATTTAAGCTTATTAATTATATTATTGTTAATTACAGCAAAGCCTTTTGATGGACACCAAAATGATATACGCGGTACAGTTCAGCTACAGTCCGTCGGCCATACGGTTGGAGGACATTGAAGTGCCCGAGGTCCTGGAGCTGGACGGTCTACTTACCAAAATATAAGGACTATTGGCATTTAGGTATTATTTTTATTTATTTTATATATTTACAAGCAAACCCTTCCGGTTACGTACGGATGGACATTATTGTTTTTTTTATTTTTGGATTTATATATATAAGGGGTCCTGTTTGCCCCAATCTCCCCTATTTTCTTACAATGAAACTTAGCTAATGTTTATTCTTGGAGTTTAAGGCTTCTCTATTTCAAGTTTCATCTAAATCGGTTCAGTAGTTTTTGAGTTTATTCATTAAGAACAAACACAATAATATATTTATCTTCTTTATAATATTACGACGTGGACGTCGTAGACGTGGACAAGTATTACCTATGTTCTGTGCACCTTTCTTATGTAGAATTTATTATTTATAAACTTGTTAAAAACTAAATATAGTTAATAAATATCGAACAAAATGTCAATTGTTATATTGTTTTGTTTACGAAACTGAAATTGACACTCTTGATGACAAGTGACTCGACGACGTCATATCAATGCTCATATTAGTATGAGCTATAATCAGCTGTTACATGAATCGGCCATCTTTGGACGTTAAAACACTCTTATAGTAGGGTTCTCGGTTCTATAACTTTATAATAGGTTTATAGAACTGATTGGCACTAAAATGCTGTCATGAATAACGTTTTTTGACAACTGTACTATATTGAGTCTTTAAGCGTGCTATAACTTTTTATGAATAAGGCCGTTAGTATAGATATAGATTACTTGATTTAGAGTATATTATAATCCACACACGATATAAAGAATAATTAAAGAAAGCGTATAAAAATTTGAACGCAGCGAGATTTCAACCCAAAGAGGGCACTTGCACTGTTTTTAAGAGAGCTCGGGTTCTAATCCTACTGCTTTCCAATTTTTAGATGATTTCTTTAAGTATTTTTATGATTTTCAAAGTCCACACTGATGATAGAAAAACATATACAAATTTAAACACATATCAAAATTTGAACGCAGCGGAACTCGAACCCGCACCCTCTTGCGAACCGTGCCAGCGCTCTCACCACTGATCCATTCGTTTTTTGTACTTGATTGTTGTTGATTTTCATTATTTTTTTTTTTAATTTTCCACCAGTTTGGAAGACTCAGGAGGGGAATATAAGAAGATCCTCCATGATGGAAGTTAGCTAATTATCTTTAAGTGTAATAGTTAATTATATGTTTGTATTTTTTATTTAAAAATCTTTTTTTTTCTATACAATTAAGTCAATATTTTTACGATTTTGATTTATTATCTGTGCCTTTAATTATTTATTGTATTAAGTATTGACTTCTATTTATATCGTTGAAGTGTTTTTTTTATTTTAAAACTTAAGATTTACTTAATTTTTTTTTATTTTATGAAAAAAAAAAATAGTTTATTTAAAACATTCCATGTCTGTATGCATTTTCTTTTTTCTAATATAATTTTTAAAGTATTTATCAACATTGCCATATTACAATAATATAGTGCCATTTCGTCTTAATAATTGGTTTAAAACACGTCCCTTTTGCAACTTTTGCTCAGTTTTGCTCATTTTCTATCATAGAAAAGAAATATATTTATTTAAAATCTTTATATAGATACGCCTTATGTTATTTTGACACGTCCATATTATTTATTTCTTTAATATATATATATATATATATATATATATATATATATATATATATATATATATATATATATATATATATATATATATATATATATATATATATATATATATATATATATATATATATATATGTATATATATATATATATGTATATATATATATATATATATATATATATATATATATATATATATATATATATATATATATATATATATATATATATATATATATATATATATATATATATATATATATATATATATATATATATATATATATATATATATATATATATATATATATATATATATATATATATATATATATGTATATATATATATATATATATATATATATATATATATATATATATATATATATATATATATATATATATATATATATATATATATATATATATATATATATATATATATATATATATATATATATATATATATATATATATATATATATATATATATATATATATATATATATATATATATATATATATATATATATATATATATATATATATATATATATATATATTCTTCTCTTTTATTATGTATAAATATATTAACTTTCATTTATGTTCTATGTACATATAGTATGTTACAAATATGCTTCCTTCAAAACATTCAATTTTGTTTACAATAATAATAATAATTTATTAATTTAAAAAAATGGACCCTTTTTTGCATTACTGATTTTAAATAAATGAATATTTAGTATTTATTATCTAATTACCCATACTTTAAACAATATTCTATATATTACAATAATCTATAATAAAAATAGACCAATGAAATAGATGCACTATATATTTGATATTTTATCTGTATCATGTAATCTGATATATATTTTAACACAGATTATATAGAATTGTAGATTATATTTAGATTCTATATGTGTATATTATATTAAAAAACAAATGTTTTTTTATTGTGACTTGCTTTTCAGGGTGTACTTATTTTGTTATAAGAAATATTTACTACTTAATTTTCACCTATTAAATTGTTTTAAAATAACATATTGTGAGAGTGGCGGAACTTAACGCCGCACATTTCCTTTTATCATATTAATATAATATACACATGTGTAAATATATATATAGAGAAGAATTAATAATAGTTCAAATGTAACGTTCTTGAGCGATATATATGTATATTTCTTACTCAATCATTTTTTTTAAATATTATTAAAAAATAATATGTGCGTATATTGAAACCTTCTTGTTAAAAGACAATAAGAATTAACTGCATTTAGAAAAAAAAAAGTTGAATTCAAAGTTATTTTAAAGAAAATAACGTTAAATTGTAATAATCTTAAAAAAAAGTAATAAATATTCAATCATATTACAACGATGATAATACAATGCATAATATTAGTTTATTTTATATTATCTGTACTTAAAAATGTTTAGTTCCTATTTTTATGAAACATTTATTGTTATTTTTTTATTTTGATGCATTCCTATTAAAAATCGTTTATATGTTTTTGTTTATAACACTTGAACTAGACATATAGTGTGCGAAAGAGATAGATATATAGAGAACAATGAGTTAGAAAGAGATGTATATCTGTCATTCCAAGCCATAGTTGTCAACGAACTTAATTATAAGAGAAAACCCTTTTTGTACTTAATATTTCTTATTTATTTTTTTGAAATAAATTTAAGTATTATTATTGAAATAAAGTTAATTATTAGTTAATTTATATCATTTAAAAAAATCTTATTAAAATCTTCCATTGTTACAAAGTATTTTTTAAGAAGGCCCCAAATTATGACAAATGGCGTTAAATATTATGATTGTTAAATTAAATTGCATAATTTAAAAGTGTTACCATTAAAATATACATGAATATAGTGGTGTTGCTAGATTAAATAATAAATAAAATTTATTTATTTATTTATATACTATATAGAGATAGATGTTACCATTCCATAGGTGCTTTGGCAACTTAGATAAGATACATTATATGTATATATGTTTAAATATGTAATTTTTGACGTTTCAACATAATCTGTGGAGCTACGTTTTTGTCGAAGACCTAATATTATTAGGAAGAAAAAGTATTATTTATCTATGTATTTATGTATTTTAGCGTTTAGAAAATTGATGTTTTCATTCAAAATCTATTGATGTGTTATATATATATATATATATATATATATATATATATATATATATATATATATATATATATATATATATATATATATATATATATATATATATATATATATATATATATATATATATATATATATATATATATATATATATATATATATATATATATATATATATATATATATATATATATATATATATATATATATATATATATATAAATATATATATATATATATATATATATATATATATATATATATATAACTAATTGGAATATTGATTATTAGTAAAATATTAAATAACTAAAATTGATACTTTTAACAATATTATATGAGTGTTCTTCAGAAAGTATAAAAATTATATTTAATATAAAACAATTTACGGCCATAATATATAATATACAATCGTTTCTCTTTAAAAATATATATAATTTTTTATTCTTTTTAATTGATTATAAACAAAAACAATACTTATGTATTTGTCAATTCAAATTAAACACCAACACCTGTAGGACCTACGCTGTTAAGCCTTTATATAGTCGAATTTAAAAAAAAAAGAAGATATATAGACAAATATAATCTGTGCTTTAAATGCAAAAGGCGGGAAAGTATATTTAATACTGTTATGAATTTAGCAAAATTTAAACATTATTGTTGTTTATTATCTGTGCTTTCGATATTTTGAATTTGACAGTTCTTTTCGTTACTTTTTTTCTAAATTAATTATTGTATCTGTTTAAGTTATACAGAGTGTTCCTTTTTGGCAAAATTCAAAATATTGAAAGTAAATATTATTGAAATGGCATAATTTAGATTAAAATATATTAAAAATGTTTATTGAAGTTGAACATTAAGCAATAAATTGCATATCTTGTTGTTTTCTTTTTAATTATAATAGAAATAATATAATAAAAGCAGCTTAAAATAATAATTGTTGATATTATTATAGTTATTATGTTTTTTTTTTTAAAAATCAGATTATAAAGGTTCTGTGCAAATATTGTTCTTATTAATAATGGCTAATGGAGATATGTTATCGTTTATGAACATATAAATAAATTATATTTAACTAAATCAAATTCTTATTTAATTTAGGTATTTTTTTTAATTTCAAGATTTTTTTAAAATTGATCTATAGTGTGTGCTGTGAGCGTTACATTCCGTAGTTTATTTATTATATCAATTATAACACGGAAATAAATAATGTTAGTTGGATTTGTTTTGTTTTTGAACTACCCTTTAAAAATTATATATATATATATATATATATATATATATATATATATATATATATATATATATATATATATATATATATATATATATATATATATATATATATATATATATATATATATATATATATATATATATGTATATATATATGTATATATATATATATATATATATATATATGTATATATATATATATGTATATATATATATATATATATATATATATATATATATATATATATATATATGTATATATATATATATATATATATATGTATATGTATATATATATATATATATATATATATATATATATATATATATATATATATATATATATATATATATATATATATATATATATATATATATATATATATATATATATATGTATATACATATGTATATATATATATTACCCAGACTTATATATAACTATATGTTACAAAAATATTCAAATACATTCAGTAGTTCCGGAGATATACTTGTATAAACAGGCAAATAAAGAAAATAATCATAGATACAGACTTCATTTAGTGCTAATACTAATGCGACTATTTCGATCGTTTGTGGGTTCGATTCCCACTCGAGGAGTGTGAATAATTTTCAATTTCTTCGCTCTGGCAACCAGGTACATCACGGCGTTGAGTTCCGCAGAAAACTTTCTACTTACACTTCCCTCTACCTACCCTGCTATGTAGGTAGAATCGAACCCCTAACTACTAGTACTATTAAAAGGCATACCTATCTTATATATACCTATTTGTTTTGTCAATTTATAAACAGTCGGCCGCGTACTCTGTCAGAGTAAATACGTACATACGGTATTAATGTATTGACCATGTATTTAGTTCTGTACAGGTGAGTAAAATATTACTTTTGACGTGACAACGTTTTAAATTAGGTTGCGGCTCGGAGTCACATATGAAAAAGGTAACGTAACGATGTGTCAACTGTCACCGAACTATGATCGGTCCGCCGCGCGTATCACTTGACACATGTACAATGTTTTAGTAAACAACATATATTTTCTATAGTTAAAATTTGTGCAATTTATATTATAATTATTAATCATATCAATAAATATTCTACCGAGAAAAAGACGTTGTCACGTAAAATTTTCGCCCGTAAAACCCACTTTACAGGCAACCATTTTTTTTTCTAACAAAATAACGTTATTCGGCGTTTTTTTTATTTGAAAGTAAATTATTTACGCAATTTTACATATTTTTTGCAATTTATTACTTGACAAGTTTAACCTGTTTAGTGAAAAGAGATCGATCATAATTTCGTTATCGATTATAAGAACTTCCGAGTTATAATTCGTTATCTTTGTTTGTAGCTTCACGCTTTATCACGCATATTGCAGGGTAGGCAGAGGGAACAGCAGAAACCATAGGAACCTAGTGTTAAGACACTTTGTTACTTAGTCCCTGCTTTCTCCGTCCCCGCTTTTCGCCACTTTCGAGGCATTACGTGTTGAGTGGCGGAACTCAACGCCGCGCTTTGCCTAATTTCCAGAGCGAAGAAAATAGAAATAGAAAAATCCATCTTTCTCGAGTGGGAATCTAACCCACAAACCGTCGCGTTTACAGGCAGACGCTACGTCTCTGCGCCATGACGGTCCTGAAATTTTTAATATTCGTTATCTAGAAATGTAGAAATCGATTATTGAAAACTCAAAGAATTATCGAAACTGTAATCCTAGAATCTGCGTACAGAAATGGCAAGAAAAAACATATTTAAGGCAATATCTGGTAAAAAAAGGTAAAAATTATTAAGTGAATTCTACCTGTGTATAGACTGTACCTACCTGTGTAGATATTCTCCAAAATGACAAAGAATAAGACTAAGAAGTTTTTGGACACTAATATTCTAGAGAAAAGTACTCTTAGCAGAGACGGAGAAAGTAGGAACCAAGCAACGGAGTGTCTTTACACTAGGTTCCCACGGTTCCTGCAGTTCCCTCTGCCTACCCTGCCATGTGCGGGATAAAGCGTGAAGCTAAAAAAAAGTGGACTTAGCCGACTGCTAATCTTAAGTAGTTGGAGAAGAAAAAGTAAGAATGTTTAAATACCATGAATCAACTTACTTTTATCCATATTTTTCGTTAAGTGGAAATAAAGATGATTAATTGACCATGGAAATAGTAGGTCAAATGGAGGTGACTTTCCTTGACAATATTATGGTAGAATTCTTTCATTTGGACCAGTAGTTCCTGAGATTAGATCCAGTTGAAGCAAACAAACACTTTTAAACAACTTTTTTATGAAATAATATTTATTAATATAAGCAACGGAGCGTCTTAACACTAGGTTCCTACGGTTCCTGCAGTTCCCTCTGCCTACCCTGCGGGATAAAGCGTGAAGACATAATGTAAGTAGTTTTAAACTTTCATCTACTTTTTATTATGAATTAATATTTGCTTAAATATTGACAACGCAACTGAAAGTTACTACTTTGAATAGTCCTCTTATCGGTTAGGTTATTCGCCTCTTAAATATTTTAATTGGATCTTATATTAAACAGGTTTTTGAGTAAAACTGTAGAAAATATGTGCCGTTATATATATATATATATATATATATATATATATATATATATATATATATATATATATATATATATATATATATATATATATATATATATATATATATATATATATATATATATATATATATATATATATATATATATATATATATATATATATATATATATATATATATATATATATATATATATATATATATATATATATATCAAACCACAATCCAATTCACAAAAGTTCCTGAGCTAAGTGAATCCAAACAAACAAACAATCTCTTTAGCTGTATAACATATTGTCGTCATTAAAACACAATACCTCTATTCTCACATACCCGTAATATTATTTTATAATAAAAGTATAAAGAAATTTAAAAATATTTCTTTAAGTTACGTGGAATTTATTATCTATGCCACTAGAGAGCTGTACTAAGATGGCTACATACGACGAACGTTTCAGAATTCATACAACGGCTTCGTTATACCCAAGATCTGCAAGCTGACCAAGTCACCTGTTCGAGTAGGAAGTCCTCATATCACAACCTTATATTTTCTTTTACCCTTTCGGGAATGCGTGTGGAACAAAAGTTCAGCTTCAGCAGATCAGCATCTTGGTTAGAGTGGCAATGGATCGCCTTACCTTCACTTACTTACCTAACTTTCTTGTGAAGCGGCTCACAGTGTCCGAAATAGTCGTGAGTCCACTCTTTGCTGATTAGATATAGATATGTTAATAATAATTATTATTGTGATATTTAATACGACCTTAAGTTAGGTTTAAATACTATGATAACATATTAACAAGTCGCTCGCTACGACTGTCTTATTTGTTTAGTAAATTGAATTTATTTTATTTTATCGATCTTCAGTGTGGATTAGCACTTTAAAAGTTTTTTTTTACCTTCACGCTTTATCCCGCACATGACAGTGTAGGCAGAGGGAACTGCAGGAACCATATGAAGCTAGTGTTCAGACATTCTGTTGCTGAGTTCCTAATTTTTTTAATTTTTTTATTTAAAATTTTGACAATAATACCCTTGAAAATACGCAGCGTTTGGCGCTCCGTTCTCTCTGACTACCCCGCTAGGGATAGAGCGTGAAGCTATGTATGTATGTATGTATGTACCCTTGAAAATGTCCCTAGAAACGCCGATAGTTTCCGTTTTTGGCTTGATATTAGTACATTGCGTGAAGAGTAGCGGAGTACAACGCCGCCCTCTTTATTTCTAGAAAAAAAATGTATCTTTCGATTCTTTAAGACCCACTGTCCCACAGTGTCACAATTTCCTTTTCATACTCGTATGTATATTATTATTTTTTTGTTACTTCTTCAATACAGTCAAATGGTTTTGAGCTTATTACGTACATACATACATACATATATACATATATATACATACATACAACACAATGTACTTGTCATAATAATAATATATATTGTATGTTGAAATGACGCGGGTATCTTATCAGAAATTATCAAACGAAATATTTCACATTAAGCTTAGTTGTATTATGATAAGAATTGTAAATTATTTTACCACCTTCAATTAATTTCAGAGGCGGTGTAGGCATATCTACTATATATATATATATATATATATATATATATATATATATATATATATATATATATATATATATGTATATGTATATGTATATATATGTATATGTATATGTATATATATATATATATATATATATATATATATATATATATATATATATATATATATATATATATATATATATATATATATATATATATATATATATATATATATATATATAATATATATATATATATATATATATATATATATATATATATATATATATATATATATATATATATATATATATATATATATATATATATATATATATATATATATATATATATATATATATATATATATATATATATATATATATATATATATATATATATATATATATATATATATATATATATATATATATATATATATATATATATATATGTATATGTATATGTATATGTATATGTATATGTATACAGACTCACAGTATCAACGCCAACCACCCTTACACACAAAAACCAACCCGGAGAAACACTCGTACATGCGTAAGCATGTGTGAGAAAGCTTGGCTACTCGAAATTCCCATGTGCAGAGGGCTTGGACACTCGAAATTCCAACACTCTCGAAATTCCGCTAACAATATATAGGTATATATAGCAGGCTGTAGGCCAGTAAACGCGGTGGTTAATGGGTTTCATTCCCAATCGGCGAAAATGGATTTTTTATTTCTATTTCCTTTACTCTGGCATCTAGGCAAAGCGCGACGTTGAGTTCCATCACTCAACATGCAATGTCTCAAAAAAGGGGAAAACGGGCAACGGAGTGTCTTAACACTCGGTTCCCAAGGTTCCTGCGGTTCCCTCTGCCTATCCTGCTATGCGCAGGATAAAGCGTGAAGCCAAAATATATCCATCTCTTGGTACATCACCACCTTACACTTATCGCCATAGATTTTCACATTTGTATTGGTTATCTATTCTCATTGTTACATGAGATCAATAAATAAAATGTAAATATTTGTTTAAGACATTCTTCATTCCATTGTAAAATATAACACCTTACAATACTCTGGTAAGGCCAAGCGCTTGACTTCCACTCAAAAGGTTGCTACTGCAATTTTTTTTATTTTTATTTTATAAAGGTTCACCAGCAGTTGTTACAATAATGCTTTTATGAAGAATACACGATACTCAGTTTAAATATAATTTTTTTCTCTTTTTTTTAGCTTCACGCTTTATCCCGCACATGGCAGAGTAGGCAGAGGGAACTGCAGGAACAGTGGGAACCTAGTGTTAAGACACTCCGTTGCTTAGTTCCTGCTTTCTCCGTCCCCGCTTTCAGCCTTTTTCGAGGCATTACGTATTGAGTGGCGGAACTCAACGCCGCGCTTTACCTAAATCTTTACTCTATATTAAAACATATGAAATAAGTTACAGTTAGTTGTTTTTCCTTGAGCACTGTTTGTATTTGTAACACTGTTTATGTATAAATATGGTTTTTTAAGGATTATAGTGTTAAGTAAATTTAAGCGGGGACGGAGTAAGCACGGACTAAGCAACGGAGTGTCTTAACACTAGGTTCATATGGTCCCTGCAGTTCCCTCTGCCTACCCTGCCTTGTGCGGGATAAAGCGTGAAGCTAAAAAAAAAAAAAAGTAAATTTTGTATGGCAATTACTATAAGCACGTTGTGATTATCTTTATATAGTATACAATTACAAAGCGGGGACGAAGAAAAAAGGCGCACGTTTGCTTCTTTAAGGTCCCAATGTTGTATTAGTTTGGAAAGATCTCTGCAGGGAATTTGTTCTATAAAATTAAATGGAGAGATATGTCTCTAAATTTTCTCCATATACCTTCTCAGATACTTCAGTAAGTTCATGAGAAAAAACGTCTTTACAGACAAACAGACGAAACAATGAAGTGATTCTATGAGTGACTTTTTTCGCTTGAAACACACTCTGAGGCAAAAGAAAGTAAACACTTTAAAACAGTGTCAGTACAATTACCCAATTGTCCATAATTACATTTAAAATAATAACATAATGACTACAGTAAATTACTTAAAAATTGGAATTTAGAAGAAATCATTAATTGCAGTTGCAATAATTAGAAGTCTCTGGTTACCTTAACATTGAGTACGGGTTCAATTTTCATTTCTTTTTTATATTTGTAACAAAGAAAAAAGAATGTAGTATTAAACACTCCGTTCTCCATTTTCCGCTTAAAAGCTATATTTCCATCTCTCTCACATTCTCTCTCTCTTCAGTTGATTCGTATGACTTCGCTACTACTCATCAAAACGGAAATGATTAAATAAATACCGCCAATTAACATATAATATGGAGATATATTTGTATATATTATATGCTTGTTAATACAACTTAAATTACCACTAAAACAAATTACTTAAACTTTGAATCTACTACCAATGCATTTGCATTGTCATTTACTAATTAATTACCACTGAACCATGACGGCTTTGATAACCTCGACCTGACTTTACTTTGTTTTACGATCGCTTATCACAATAGTGTGCTACCTGCTCGAGTAAACACTTGTTCGGAAAAGTGATTAAAAAAAAAGATAATTTTTGAAATATTAATAAATATATATATAGGTGGTGTTAGTGAATTAAAAAAAAATTAACAGAAAATTTAGTGACTGATCTCTCTGTTAGTGTTGCTGTAACATATAGTGTTTATAATATTGTAAGTTATTTTCTTTTAATTAAAATTAATTTTAATTGTTATTTTTAAACAATTATCGATGTTTTCATAGTGCTTGGGATTTCCATAATAATTCAGTTCGCAGCGTAGAGGCGTAGCGTGGAAAATGTCTAAAATAAAATTATTCTATATCCATATACTACTACAATAGTAGTATCAGGCAATATATTTACATTAGGATTTTAGGGTTTCGTACATCAAATAAGATATAGAATCTTTGTGAGATAATTTTGTCTGTTTATTGCCTTCTCCTACCGTCGTGGCGCAAAGGTGTAGCGTCTGCCTGTAAACGCGACGGTTTGTGGGTTCGATTCCCACTCGGAGAAGGTGGATTTTTCTATTTCCATTTTCTTCGCTCTAGAAACTAAGCAAAGCGCGGCGGTGAGTTCCGCCACTCAATACACAATGCCTCGAAAATGGCGGAAAGCGGGTACGGAGAAAGCAGGGACTAAGCAACGGAGTGTCTTAACACTAGGTTCCCACGATCCCTGCAGTTCCCTCTGCCTACCCTGCTAAATGCCGGATAAAGCGATATAATCGTGAAGACATAAAAATACTACTGTCTTCTCCTTCTTCTTCGTCTTCTTCTCTTTACTTATGGAGTTTCAAGCTTGCCATTGCAATCACTTGGGCAAAGTCAAATTGAATGGATAACATAGAAAGGAGAATTAAGACTCTAAGAAACGATACCAAGATCAAAGCGCCTATTTTGTCTGTCCGTTTAAAAACATTTCTCATTATTCTTATCTCGTGGTTAATCGTTTTGTATCATGCTGATATTAATGACACAGAGCCAAGTCTAAAATGCTTTAGAACACAAAAAAAATAACTTCTAAGACAACGCCATCGAAACATATGTATATATATATATTTTTTTTTTGTTTTTTTTTTTTTTAATTTTACGCTTTATCCCGCACATGGCAGGGTAGGCAGAGGGAACTGCAGGAACCATATAAACTTAGTGTCGCATCGTCCCCGCTTTCCGCCGTTTTCGAGACATCGCGTGTTGAGTGGCGGAACTCAACGCCGCGCTTTGCCTTATACATTATATTAATATAAATTAATAGAAATTTAATATTCTTCGAATCACCGTATCAAAAATAATTAAAAAATATAATAGTTTTTCTCACAATAACACAGTACTAATTGTTGTAAATATATAAACAATATTTTTTTAACTTCACGCTTTATCCCGCACATGGCAGGGTAGGCAGAGAGAACTGCAGGAACCATATGAACCTAGTGTTATGACACTCCGTTGCTTAGTCCCTACTTTTTTCGTTCCCGCTTTATAAGCAATAATTATTTATAATAATTATAAATCATTATCAAATTAGTACGGAACCTTCGTTACGCGAGTACTATTCGGCATTGACAGGTATTTTCTTACTTTATCTAATCTGTACGAAAACCTAGTCTGTACCCCTTGTGGACTATATTTAATATTTTTAATTAATAAAATGTTGATTATATATCGTTTAAATTTTACAAATTCATAAATAACTGCTTGTTAACGACGGCTTGTTCCCGTTGACGGGTTCGATTCCCATGAGAGGAGAAAGGATTATGTCATTTCCATTTTCTTCGCTCTGCCAACTAGGGAAAGCACGGCGTTGAGTTCCGCCACTTATTACGCTACGTCTCGAACGGCGATGCGTGGAGAACGGAGTATCTTAACACTAAGTTCCTACAGTTCTTGCAGCTCCCTCTGCCTATCCTGCTATGAGCGGGATAAAGCGTGAAGCTATAAATATTACTATAAAAAAATATAATTACATACATACAAAACGACACTAGCAGAACCTTTTGGAAACTTGTACCTACAATATTTCTTTAGTTAGTTAGTCTAGGTCATTATATATTGTAATTCATCACCTAGAAAATCAATAAATTTTGATTTCAAAAGTCAAGATAAACTATTTAACTAATCAACCTTTTTCTGTTAATTGCCCCATAAGTATGATAACAGACGAAAATATTATAAAACAGTGGATTACGTACATATTTTTTTTTAGCTTCACGCTTAATCCCGCAAATGGCAGGGTAGGCAGAGGGAACTGCAAGGACCGTGCGAACCTAGTGTTAAGACACTCCGTTGCTTAGTCCCTACTTTCTCCGTCCTCACTTTTTCCGAGGCATTGCGTTTTAAGTGGCGGAACTCATCGCCGCCGCGCTTTGCCTTAGATACCAGAGCGAAGAAAATGGAAATAGAAAAATCCATCTTCTCCGACTGGGGATCGAACCCAGAAACCGTCGCGTTACAGGCAGACGTTGTGCCTCTGCGCCACGACTATTTAACTTATTAACTTTTACCTGCTAATTTTATTAATAAATTGCCCCTAAGTATGAATAACGGACGAAAATATAATAAAACAGTGGATTAAATAAATATTTTTATATTTTTTCTTTATCTGTATTATAACGGCACGAGAATGTGATAATGTGTAAAAGTTTTATTATTTTATTAGCTCAAACATTTGTTTTTCGGAATGTTAATCTCAGGGACTATTTAAGTAAATTGAAGAAGGCTATAGTCTTTAGGCTATATATGTATATCAATAGCTTTTACCTCTGCCATCATCTGAGGTTCGAGTTCCTGTAGGTAGAGTAAGTAGTGGTAGGCAGACGAAACTGCATGAACCATAGGAACCTAGTGTTCAGATACTCCGTTGCTTAGTCCCTGCCTTCTCCGTCTCCATTGTGTGTTGAGTGGCGGAACTTAACGCCGCGCTTTGATATTAGGCTTATTTTGAAACAAAAATATTATCCAAACGTTGACAAAATAAATAATAATTTTCTCTTTTTAAACTTCAAAACTTTATGTTTAAATCCTCTAAATATATGTTTACTACGATATGTTATATTTATATATGTATGTATATGATAAATATATGCTATTATAACATAGCACGAGAACAACATAATATATACGTAAGGCACGACTTGTGTTGTACTGAAGACAGTATTTATGATACAATGACTAATTATACCAATACGAGATACTTAATAATACAGATACTTTTATGAGGACCGTTGTGACGACAGTTTGTGGGTTCGATTCCCATGAGGGGAGGATGGAATAATTCGTTTTTATTTTCTGTAACCATAAAAAGCGAAACTCTCACAAAAAGCGAAAATAAATATCTAATAAATGAAAAATAAAGTTAGCATAATACACGTATCGCTTTCAGAAAACAATAAATTAATTTAGAGCTGTTGTTGTATACATTATAATTATTATTTATGATTTATAAAGTGTTTATCCATACTATGGTTGGAAAAAAATATGTTTTTTTTAAGCATTTCTTGTATACGAGTTTACTTAAGGAAAATTATTATTTACTTGAGGAAGGAAACTCGATATTTTCCTTCCTAACAGTTGCCACTAAACAATTCTTGGAAATTGGGCGGAAAGTGGAGAGCGGAGAGTCTTTACATTAAACTTCTCTCCATTATTTACCGGAGAAGTATGAAAGGGAATTAAATAGACCATAAATTTAGTTTCAGCGTTCTTAGTCAAGAATTACAATTGTTTTTTTTTAAGTTTCACGCTTTATCCCGCAAATAGCAGGATAGGCAGAGGGAACCGCAGGAACCGTGGGAACTTAGAGTTAAGACACTCCGTTTCCCACTTTTCGTATTTTAAGGCATTGCGTTGAGTGGCGGAAATCAACGCCGCGCTTTGTCTAGGGCGAAGGAAATGGAAATTAAAATCCTTCTTTCCCGAGTGGGAATCGAACCCACAAACCGTCACGTTTACAGGCAGACGCTACGCCTCTGCGCCACGACGTTCCACATATTATTTAATTGAAATTAAATATATCGATTAATTTAATTCTAACAGACCTATGTCATTCTTAATTTTAATTTAGTTCGTTTGACCTCAGTTTGAAACATTTCTTTAAGTAAAAGGTCATATAAACCTTGTTCTAAGGTCATCTATACAATACAAGCTACCTGTTAACGTTTGAATAGACCTTACGACCTTTACCTTCCTAGATCTCATTTGTTTTTTGGGCCCAAAATGTTACATATGTCACGTATAAACACGAAGAAAGCGCATAGGTCGCGGGTTCAATTTCCACGAGGAGGAAGGTGTTAAATTTTTTATCATTTACCCGGTCTTGACATAATACGGCACGCCTCTTTTCAGGAAATTAAAAAAACAAATATAGTATAATAAAAAAAGATAGTGTATAAAAAATACTTCAAGAAAACTTATATTTAAATTCAAACTCTGGATTGGGGCTGGAATTGAACCCACGTCATCGAAACCGCAGTATCGCTTTGATCTCAAAGCTATGCGATCTTCACGCTGTGTAAAAATTCTTATACGCTTTTATACAACTTACTACGTTGTTTCATTTCACGCAAACGCAACTCAAAGGCGTATTTTTAATTTGTAACAAAAACTAAGATATCATTAGAATAAAAGAAACTAGGAAAGAGAGTGTCGTAGAACTGTGCTTATTCTCTCTCTCCTTTTTTGTTTTTTTTTTAGCTTCACGCTTTATCACGCACATGGCAGGGTAGGTAGAGGGAGCCGTTAAAACCTAGTGTTAAGATATTCCGAGGTTTAGTCCCTGCCGTCAAAGAAAATGGACATAGAAAAATCCATTTTTCCTTGGTAGGAATCGAACCCTCAAACCGTCGCGTTTACGCCTCCGCGCCACGACGGTGCTCAAAATTTTATTTTTTCTTTTAAATTCTATAATTTTAAAATATTTATATATTTTTATGATCTTTTTGTTTCCAGATTTATCATGAAGCGAAAATAATATATAAACCATGTACGGTGTGGGAAGGTTATGAAAAAAGATTTTGCTATAAATTGTATATTTTGAACCAAAATGGAGGATGTCCGGAAGAGAAATTCGGTGAGAGATTTTCACTTTTTTTACATATAGTTAAAATTAATCACTGCCTGTACATTAAAAATAAATACTGAGGTATTTTATAAATTATATAAAAAGTAATAAAACGTTTAGCTTTGTCGTGATACTCTGAGCATGGAAAATGAGTTTCATTTGTTTTTATAGCTTCACGCTTTATCCCGCATATTGCAGGGTAGGCAGAGGGAACTGCAGGAACCATATGAATCTAGTATTAAGACACTCCGTTGTTTAGTCCCTGCTTTCTCCATCCCCGCTTTTCGCCTTTTTCGAGAGATTGCGTGTTGAATGGCGGCAAAGCGCGGCGTTGAGCGCCGCGCTTTGCCTAGTTTTCCAAAGCGAAGAAAATGTAAATAGAAAAACCCATCTTCCCCGACTGGGAATCGAATCCTCAAACCGTCGCGTTTACAGGCAGACGCTTACGCCTCTGCGCCACGGCGGTCCTCGGAATGAGTTTCATTTTTCTCTCCAAATGAGAATCGAACCAGCTACCGTTGCGTTTACAATCAGATGCTGCGCCACTGAGTCACGATGACAAACATTTTGTTATTTTATTTAACACGTACGGAACACATTAAGAAAACGACTTGTTTTTTTTTTAAATTACATTTTATCGCACGTCTTACAATAAAAAATAATGATATTTCCATTGAAAATTATTATTTATAATTTTTAATTATATACTTAGGAATCAAGAGCACAGAGGCGTAAGCGTCTGCCTGTAAATGCGACGGTTTGTGGGTTCGATTTCCAGTCGGAGAAGATGGATTTTTCTATTTTCATTTTCTTCGCTCTGGAAACTGAACAAAGCGCGGCGTTGAGTTGCGCCACTCAACTCGCAATGCCTCGAAAAAGGCGGAAAGTGGGGATGTAGAAAGCAGGAACTAAACAACGGAGTGTCTTAACACTAGGTTTCTATGGTTCCTGCAGTTCCCTCTGGTGTAACGTACCGTTGCCTGTATCAGTTGTCATGCAACAGACACGATTGACATGATTTCATCGCTTTTTTTAGTCATAGGACTACCCTCCTTTGTCATATAGGGCAACCTTTTTTTGAAAGAGCATATTTTTTTAGTCTTTTTTAGCTTCACGCTTTATCCCGCACATGGGCAGGGTAGGCAGAGGGGACTGCAGGAACCATATGAACCTAGTGTTAAGACACTCCGTTCCGAAAGGACTCTCCGATAGAGATTCATTGCCTAAAATTTTCACTGAATCAAAACATATATGGAATTAAAAAAAAAATAAAAAAAAAATCTTAAATGCACTCATTAATGCCTCTGATTCAAATATTTGTTAGTTTGTATGTTTGTTTGTTACACTATAACTCATAAACATAATTTTTTAATATACAGACACCAGAAGCGAACAGCGCTGTCGAATTGAACGATGTCAATAAAAAGGAACAAAATGGTATTGTAAGTAAAATTATAGTATTGTGTAAATACGTTGATCGTAAATTTGATTTCCTTTTGGAGAATAATGATGAGCCTATAGCTTATGAATAGCCTCTCCCCCTTTATTTACCAGCCTACGCCTAGCCCTTATATAGACTATAAAATGGGGGCTAAAGTAGGCTAGGTTGCCTATATGTACTCTACAGTGTTGGAAAACAGTGAGTTTGAGGGAACGTTTGTTGATGTCATGTTAACATATTAATTCTCCTTAAATGATTTACTTAAAAATACAGACCGTAGTGACTGGACACTATCGTCTTCTATCAATTCTGCTGGAAGCAGTAACTAACATTAATTAGCGATTTCACTTACACCTATCTCCAACCACCTCCTATTTTTGTTTTTTTTTCTATATAAAATGGCAAAAGATTAAAATTGCCACCCTAGTCCATAGACATCCACAACCTGAGAGGATATGAATGCGTTGCCAACTAAATACCCAGACCAACCCCCCTTTATTGGCTTCTGGAACTCTCACTCTCTCTGTCTTTTTCAGGGAGACCATGAAAACTTAGAATATGTACCCACCGGTTGGTTAGAAGTGACCCTCACCAGGGTCGGGAGTTCTACAGAGGATTTCATTAAGAAAAATGGATCTGCAATGAAGACATTATCAATATTCGTATTTAATGGCATCGTTATAGGGTTCTTTTTCGCCTGCTTTTATTACTGGTGGACTTACAGTGAGTTTTGTTTTCTGTACATTTTTCAAAAAATTAAAAAGACAAAATTTTTGCTCCTTCACTTTTTCTAATTCAAGCCATACTTTGTTATGCCAGAGCGAGTAAATGAAAATTTTTATTTTTTTCAGAAGGAATCGAATCTACAACTATCGAAATTACAGTCTAACGCTAGAAAATGGCATTCTCTCGTCGCCAAACCATTGTTATTTGTAACGGTCTTTGATTAGCGGAAATTTGTAAAAATCTCCCTACAGAGATGCTAACAACGATATAAGTTGTATAAAACATACTGTCGTACTGTCAGAGCGGGACAGAGATATCTCTTTTTCTCATAGTTATTTTTTTGAATGAAAGGTGACAGATTGACAACGTTTAATAATATTTTTGTAGTACGTCATTCGTGTTTAATAATGACTACCTCACACGTTACACAGCACGTATATATATCGTGAAATGGAAAGAATGATGCTGTACCTAAACTATTAATAATTAATAAATAGTTTTTTTGTATATGGCCTCGAAATATTTTCATCTATAAGTAGTTTTGATAATGGCCGTGATGTCAGATACACTCTGTATATGTATATAATTGTTATTTGTTTTTTTTCTTTTTTCAGGTGATAGATCATTAGAACTGTGCTATGGGTTCGGCAGTTTAATAGCATTTTTAAGTATTATATACTTCTTTGTAATTTACTTCCTTGTAGTCAAAAAGTTGATCGGTAAATGGTTTGAGCGAACTGTTTGGAAAAAAGTAGAGAAGACATGTCTAAAATTATGGCAAATTATGTGAGTTAAATTCTCTTATATATAATACTAGAAATATATGTTTAAAATTCAAATGAAGGGTGGTTGTTGTGGCGCCTGTAAACGTGACAGTTTATGGGTTCGATTCCCACTCGGAGAGACTAGATTTTTTCATTTTCATATTCTTCGCTCTGATATTTAGGCGAGCGTGGCATTGAGTTCCACCACTCAATACTCTATGCCTTAAAAAAAAGCTTTAATAAAAGGAGTGTCTTAACACTACGTTCTTGCGGTTTCCTCTGCCTTCATTGTTATATGCGGGATAAAGCGTGAAGCTAAAAAAAAAAACAGAAGAATGACGTCTAACGGGTGTATGACACTGACATGTTATGAAACATGAGTGACAGATAACAAATACTTTTATTGTGACTCTATTTTTAATCTTCTACTTTTTTTTAAATTTTACTAACAATTCCCATCGTGCCTTCTTCATTCTAAATGACAATGGGGAATTACTGTAAAGCTTTTGATAAAGTGTCTCATAATATACTTATTTACAAACTTGAAAGTTTCGGTATACACGGTGACCTGCTCAGATGGTTGGATTCATATCTTCGCAACCGTACTCAGGCTGTGTCTATTAAAGGTTATCTGTCATCTTTTATACTGATAAGTTCAGGTGTTCCTCAGGGCTCTCACCTCGGTCCTTTACTGTTCAATATATTCATGAATGACATAAATAATGTATTTGTGTCTTCAAGTTTTCTTTTATATGCTGATGACACAAAAATTTTCAAATCTATTATCTGTTTGTTTACCAAATATTAAATAAATAAATAAATAAATAAATAAATAAATAAATTGTAGTCTGCCGGCCTAAAAGCCATAAAATTAAAAAAAAAATACTTTGCTTTTATACAAAAAATTTACAAAAGATCTGCGACCTTATAAATATTGCTTGCAGCTTGAGGCAAAGGCATCATAACATTCATCCACAAGTATATTTGGTTTAAAAATAAATAAATAATATGAAATGAAAAACAATTGTATTTTTTTATTTAAGGTTTTTTTATATGATTTTCTATGTTTATTTACAGAGTGTTCCGTTGGAGTTTTTCTCTCGCTCTATTAGCTGCTATTGGTTTTTTCCTCTATTGGGATACAAGAGGATCTCCAGAACGTCTGATTTCTCTTATCGGGTTGTCTCTGTTACTGCTACTTGGTGAGTAAATTGCTTTAATAAAGTTAATGGGTTCAAATATTTTTTTGAAATATATTTTTAAGCAGCTTCAGTAAAAGGCTTCGACAAAAGTATAGTAATACTTCTTAGGCACATCTACCTTTCTATATATCTTCCTGTAAAGATGCTAACAACGTAATAACTTGTAAAAAGCATAAAAAAATTGTAGCTTAATGAAGAATAGTTTAGTGGTTGATACTTTAACGGTTTGCATGCGGTGCGGGTTGAAATCCCGCTGCGGTCAAATTTTAATGTTTTATAAATAAGCCCGTAGTTTTTCAATTATTAATATATTATATTTTTGTTTCAGGTTTCGTCTTCTCCCTACACCCTGGTCGTATAAACTGGCGCAGTGTAACCATGGGGTTGCTGATTCAATTCCTGTTTGGTGTAATATTGATCAGATGGGACCCTGGTAGGGCGGCGCTGCAGTGTTTCTCTAGTAAAGTGGGTACAGTATTTTAGTTATTTTTAAGGATATTAATAAATATTAGTTCATTTTAAGAAAGTAATATTTTTTGTTTATTTTTAATTGGCTATACGCTCGTACACTTGGTAGAGTAGGCAAAGAAAAACAACGGAATCTAGTGTTAAGACACTCTATTCTCCATTTTCCACTGCCGCGTTTTGCTTTGTTACCAGAGTGAAGATAATTAATATATGTAACCCTTTCGCCCCAAGTTAGAATCGATCTCACAAGCCATCGCATTACAGACAGATGCTGTGCTTTTGCGCCACGATGAATTAGGTCAATACTAATATTTGAAAAATATAAAATATAATATATATAAATAAAATATCTATCTAATATACCAAAATATAATTTTTAATTTTTACGTAAATAATTAAAAAAAAAAACAAAGATATCGGTCAAGTGCGAGTCGGACTCAAGCATCGATTCGTTGTCGATTTCACGATTCGTTCAACTAGAACTGAATCTAAAAAAATAAGTAAATAATTTATTCTAAAATTTAGGCAATTTTCTGTGATTTAACTATTAATGATTAAAAAGAATCTAGAGAAAGTGGAGACGGGAGAGTTTTGACAATAACTTCTTCTTCTTCTATATATTCTTCTATAAACTTTAAGTCCATTTTTCTTAGTGAAATGTTCAATATTTCAGGTAGCAACGTTCCTTTCGTACGGTATAGATGGCGCTGCTTTTGTATTCGGAGAGCTTTTAGTGAGAACTGAACAAGTGTTTGCATTCAGTGTGAGTATTTATTTCTTTTTCCATTAAGAGGTCTTAAATTGGGGAGAAAAACGGTGAAATTTAGTGACTGTACACTATTTTCTCTGTCTTAGTTTATTCTATTGGATTTATAAATTAATGTAAAGTTAATATATCTATATGTAGTTAGGAACTTAAAATGAGGGTAGTCTTAGATGATAAAAATTTTAAAGCGATGAAACCATATCAATCGTATCTGTCGCATGAAATACAGACAACGGTCCGTGTTGGAAGGGACTCTGAGATATTGTTATTAATTCTACGTGTTTCGATGTTTTTTTCTTTAAAGTAACCTCTTACTACTTCTATTTAGAGTTTACTTTATATACAAAATACATATATTTAGCAGTTACTTAAGATACTTGATTTTACTTCCAGACCCTGCCAGTAATATTCTTCTTCAGCATGTTAGTTGAGATTCTGTTCTTCTGGGGTGCTCTGCAATGGTTCTGTCTTAAACTTGGGCGTCTCCTGCAGAGTGCGGCGGGAACTACTGTATGCGAGAGTGTCATCGCTGTTGGCAATGTCTTCCTTGGCATGGTACGTTTTAGCCGATATGGCGCAGTGACATAATGTCTGAATATAAATGCGGTGCTTGTAAGTTCGAATGTTATGAGGGGAGAATGAAAAACGCAATCTCGAATTTCGATGGAAACCGGGAATTGAGTGTCTAATAATGCAGGCTCCCTGGTATCTCAAGACCTTATCTCAAGACCATATCTCAAGATCATATCTCAAGATCATATCTCAAGATACATTGTTTCTGTATTTATTCTAATTAATTATATTTTCTTTCAGACAGAATCGATATTACTGATAAAGCCATACTTAGCAATACTGACATCGTCAGAGCTGCACTTGGTCATGGCATCCGGTTTTGCAACCGTTTCTGGTAAGCGACGTTTTAATATTGTATTTTTTTTATATTTTTCTATTTGTAAAAGCGTTTTAATTGCGCACACTTAGAAAGGGCGAGTTTTGAACTAGAATTTTTCTTTTTGTACCGTTTTTAAGATCTCGTATATGCAGATCGGAACTTGAACAGTTCAATTGGTAATTGATGAGACAAATTGCTTGAAAAACAGTTTTTTGTCAGCCTCTAAAATTCTGTATTTAAAAAAATCTTACTTTACCATTTTTAAATAGTGCTAACCCACTAGTTTATAATTGAGTACCAAAACATGTACCTATACTTTTCTTGACATATGCCGTCGACTTTATTGTGATTTTAACTGAATATAGCTCATTTGTCATTGTCATTTCATGTCTTGTGTAACGTAAATCTGATTTTAATGATTGACATAAGAATCATCACCACCATCATCATCTTCACCATTATAACCGTTACAGAGACCATCACCTTCTTCTCCTTCTTCCCCTCCTTCTCCTTCTTCCCCTTCTTCTCCTTTTCCTTCTTCTTCTTCTTCTCCTTTATTCTTATACTTCCCCTTCTTCTCCTCCAATTCCTTTTTCTCCTTCTGCTTTACGCCTTCTTGTACTTCTTTGTCTTCCTTCTTCTCCTTCCTCTCCTTCTTCGTCTCTTTATTCTCCTTCTTCTCCTGCTTCTCCATCTTATCCTTTTTTTCTTCATCTTACTGTTCTTCTCGTATTTCCCAGTCGTCTCTTTCTCCTTCCTCTCCTTCTACTTCTTCCACCAGCTAAGCATAATTCTCTTTGTCAATGTCAAGGTGAATGAAGAACACACAAAGGAAAACGTACAAAATGATCAAAATCGACCTCAACGACACTCACATACATACATACAAATGTATGTATGTCAGTGTCTTTGAGGTAATTTTACTTATTTGCATCACACAGTCGGTTAAATACACGAATATTTAAGAAAATAATCTTTTTACAGGTACAATATTGTCGGCGTACATCGGTTTCGGTGCCGAGCCGATACACCTGGTGACGGCGAGCATGATGTCGGCTCCGGCGGCTGTGTGCTACGCGAAGCTGTTGCTGCCCGAGACGAAGAAATCGCTCACTACTGTGGACAATATACAGGCTGTTGAGAAGTGCGTAAGCATATTAAATAATCTTATATAGCTGTATCTCTATACAGGTATAACTGAAACATGGTGTTAACTAGCCTGTATAAACTTGGTAAAATTATAAGACAAGTAATATTTTCAAAAATAATATTTTTAATATAGGACCGTTGTAGCGCAGAGGCGCAACGTCTGCCTGTAAGGCGACGGTTTCTGGGTTCGATCCCCAGTCGGGGGAGATGGATTTCTCTATTTCCATTTTCTTCGCTCTGGCAAACTAGGTAAAGCGCGGCGTTGAGTTTCGCTACTCAATACGCAATGTCTCGAAAAAGGCGGAAAGTGGGGACGGAGAAAGCAGGGACTACGCAATGGAGTGTCTTAACACTAGGTTCCCACGGTCCCTGCAGTTCCCTCTACCTACCCTGCCATGTGCGGGATAAAGCGTGAAAAAAAGAAAATATTTTTTTTTCCAAATAAAGAGAGAGAAGAATCAACTTAGCTTTCCATAGATTCACCGTGCGGGTGCCGGGCCCATTGTTAAATTATTATTTCCGAATAAAACATCACTTATCAGTACATAGCATTGAAATATTCTACCCTATAGGTAGTTTTGACAAAGGCCGCGTTGTCAGATACACCTGTATATCACGCTTATAGCAGGTAGATTGAAGCCTAACGTTAAGACATTCCTTTAAAGACATTATTTTGCGTTTGCGTTTTATCCTTTAAAATATACATTTACACAAATAACAATCTATTACAGACTTTGCGCCATAGAGGTCCTCTAGAACCTCTTTGGCGCAAAGTCTGCCTGCAAACGCAACGGTGATGGGTTCGATTTCTTTTTGGGTAAGTTGAATGTTTTCATTTATCCTTTTCTTCGCTCTGGCAAATAGGCAAAGTGCGGCGTTGAGTTCCGCCACTCAATACGCATTGCCTTGAAATGACGGAAAGCGGGAAACGGAGTGTCATCTCTGCCTGCTCCCTACTATGTGCGGGATGAAGCGTGATACTAAAAAGATATTTTTTTCCAGGCAAGACCAATCAGCTCTATCAGCAGCTACCCGAGGAGCCACCAACGGAATATCCCTAATATTGAACATCATAGCCAATCTGATTGCATTCGTCTCGTTCATAGCATTTATAAACGGCTTCTTGAGTTACTGCGGAGGTTTACTTGGGAACCCTGATATAAACCTGGAATGGATATTTGGAAAGATATTTATACCACTAGCTTGGTGTATGGGTGAGTAGATTTAAGATCAAAATAAAAAATTATCAATTATTATTTTAAAAATATTGTTTATTTTTCAAAGAAAGTAAATAATTAAATTATTGTTCCAAAATAAAACGCCATTTGTCAAGTATGACGCGAGCGTACACTGTACTGTCAGAGCGGGACAGGAGATATATCTCTTTCTCGATCTGTTTTTATTTGTGAATGAAAAGTGACAGATTGGCAAGGGTTAGTAGTATTTTTGTAGTACGAGATCTTTACGTCATTTGTATTTAATCATGAGGTAGTCACGCGTTACACAGCACATGTCAAAATCTTAAAATGGGAGAAATGATCTTGTGTCTAAACTATTGATAAAGGCAATTTTTTTGCATATAGAATTGAAATATACTAACATATACTTAAATGTTAAAAGTTTCGACAAAGGCTCTTTAAATATAAAGATAGCTACCGGCCATAATTTTAAAGCGTTTTATTTGTATAAAATAGTTGTACTAAAATTTCTAACAGGTGTTCCTTGGGAAGAGTGCGAGCGGGTCGCGTCGTTGATTGGTCTGAAGACAGTTGTTAACGAATTTGTTGCGTACCAGCGGATGGGAGAAATGAAGAGTGCTGGTCTTCTTTCAGTGAGTATCTATATATAGAAGAGATAATAACTGTCACATTTACAGTCAAAGTTTGTGACACTGCGCCACGTTAAATGATAAAGCTTAATATATAATGTTCTATACATGTTTAAAGTAATTTTACTAATAAAAACAATGATTTCTTCATTTTTATTATCAATAAGTTTGTTTTTTTTTTGCTTCACGCTTTATCCCGCATATTGCAGGGTAGGCAGAGGGAACTGCAGGAACCATATGAACGTAGTGTTAAGATACTCCGTTGCTAAGTCCCTGTTTTTCCGTCGCCGCTTTCCGCCTTATTCGAGACATTGCGTGTTGAGTGGCGGAACTCAACGCCGCGCTTTGCCTAATTCCAGAACGAAGAAAATGGAAATGGAAAAATCTATCTCCCCCGAGTGGGAATCGAACCCGTAAGCCTTTAAATGTAGATGCTTACACGCCTCTGCGCCACGACAGTCCTCAATTTTTTGTTTTTAACTATTATTTTGTATATAAATTTCAGCCTAGAGCAGAATTAATAGCTACATACTTCACTCTGTGGCTTCACCAACCCGTCGTCCGCTGGAATACTTATAGGCGCCATATCGGCCATGGCACCGAATCAGAGAGAAGTTTTATCTAGTGTAAGTTGTTTATCCGTTCCCCGTTTTACACCTTTCGAGGCATTGCGTTTTGAGTTGCGTAACTCAACGCCGCACTCAACTAGTTGCTTGAGCAAAGAAAATGGAATTGAAATAATATTTACTTTATAATACTTAAAGATAACGGCGCAGCGGGATTTGAAACCACGTCTCTTGCATACTGTACTAGCGCTCTGACCACTGAGCCATACGTTCTTCATCACGCTGCGTCGGCGATTCTTATATGCTTTATACAACTTATTTCGTTGTTAGCATCTCTGTAGGGAGATCTTTATAAATTTATTATTAGTTATTTTTATAAATACTGTTTTTTAAAATTTAAAAAAATCATTTATTTTTGATATAGAAATAAAATAATCAATCCTTCCTTCATTAAAATTTAAAGTTGAACCCATAAACCGTTTACAGGCAGTCGCTGCGCCTACGCACGACTCAAATAAATTGATATAAATAAACACAATGTAATCGTTTTGTATTTTTTTATTAAAACATCTAACTGTGGTAAAATAATTAAAAACAATGAATATTTCCCAGATCGCTGTGAGAGCATTCTTCGCTGGATGTGGCATTTGTTTCATGAATGCTTGTATGGCGGGTAATATTCTTTACTATAAATTGGCTCTTGGCTTAAATTTTTCGATTTTGTCAATTTAATATAATGGTCTTAAAAAGCAACAACAAAAAAGTGTTTTCTAACGTCTAAATTTTTTTTAGCAGCGGTATTCGAACCCGCACCTCTTTGACAGTAACCATGCCAAATTTTGGTAGCATTAGAATATTGTTGGATGTTTTTCATATGTCTTTTTTTCAGGTATGCTCATGCCTGAAGGTTCATTTGGAATGTAGAGGAAAATGGAGGTTTTAAACAAATAATTAAAATGACAATTATTATTAATATTATAATTATTAAGAACTTAGAATGAATAAGCAATAATAAAAGAGTTTATTTAATTTTTATACTTTATTTTGTTATGTATAAAGTTAAGTCAAAGTGGTTATGTAAAAATAAACGTTTTATAACAAATGCGTATTTTTATTAATATTTAATCTGTTAAGTGCTTTGTCATATGTGTAATCTGTGCCTCAAATTTAATAAATTAAAATATTTATTTCAATTGTCAAATAAAATGAAGCCTGAATTTTACTATCCATCGTTCGCTTTATTCGCTAGAATTATTTAAAAAACGCTTAGTTCTTGACTCGCCACCATGTCACTAAAAAGGTGTCAAAAAAAGCCCAAAGACACTACCGTGTCGCATACATGGCGAATTAAAGGCTTTGTGTCATACTTGACGGAATTTTTTTTTAATTTACATTTTATCACATATGCATGCCTTTTAAACGGAAAAACCGATTATTAAGACACTCCGTTACATATATATATATATATATATATATATATATATATATATATATATATATATATATATATATATATATATATATATATATATATATATATATATATGGCGCAGAGGCGTAAGAGTCTGCCTGTAAACACGACGGTTTCCTGGTTCGATCCCACTCGAGGAAGATGGATTTTTCTATTTCCATTTACTTCGCTCTGGCAAGTAGGCAAAGCGCGGTGTTGAGTTCCGCCATTCAACACGCAATGCCTCGAAAAAGGCGGAATGCGGGGACGGAAAAAAAGCAGGGACTAAGCAACGGAGTGTCTTAACACTAGGTTCCCACTGTTCCTGCAGTTCCCTCTGCCTACCCTGCCATGTGCGGGATAAAGCGTGAAGCTAAAAAAAAAGATATACATATTACTCTATACTCTCTATACTCTGAAATAATCACTTGCTACTTAGACTGTGTTACACTTATCACTTTACACGGGATTAATTGACAGTTTCGCTTCGACCAAGAAGTTTTTTTTTCTCATTTACTGCTCATATCCATGCTGTTTAAAAAAATCAAATGAAGTCACATGGTTTACCCTCATACTCTGTAATCAATTGACGAACTGAAGTAATATATAATGTTGCTAGTTACGATTATATATTTAAATAACAATAGGCAAAGCACGGCGTTGTGTTCCGCCACTCAACATGAAAAAACTCAACACGATAAAGCGTGAAGCTAAAACAAAAATGATGATGATGAGGTTGGTTGAACCCGTCTCGATAACGACTGGTTTGCAAAAAAAAACGACACTGAGGGAATGTTTTAATGTAGCCCACTATACCTGTGTGTGGATTCAACACGCATATATAAAACTTTTTCCGTGAAGATTAAAGTCATTTATACAGATACTGGCCTTATTACTTTTCTTCTAGGCCAAACACGTCGACATTCGATAGTCATAATCTAAAATGTCACTAAAATATGCTTTCTCCTACTAATAGTTTATTATTTAAAACAAAATTTTACACCAAAACGTAATGATACTTTGTCAAAATTTCGAAATTATCGCGTCAGTTCTCATATATGTACTGACGAAAATTGTTTGTGATATTTTTAGAAAACATAAAATTTCCATGTATAAGCAAGAAGCGCTAACCAGTATACCGGAGAAGGACGAAACAGACGACGAAATCGTGAAATGGGTGCCGAAAAAGAAACACGAGGTGTTGAAAGCTAAATATAAATGTTTGAAGAAGCTCTTTCAAATTTACGATGCAAGCGTCATAGGTATTCTACCACAACCAGAAGACAATCCTATAGAAGAAGATGAACAAAGATGTCACAGGCGAAGAAGATCGCGCAGAACGAAAACGGACGCTTGTGCTGGTACCACAGAGGAATCAAGCGGAGACGTGACAGTGGAAACAGAGAGAGCAGTAGCTGAAACCGTCATCAGAGATCTTAAACTGGTGAAAGAGAAAGAGTCTGTAAAAGACGAAAGTACCCAAGACTCGAAAGAAGATTTGACAAGTATTAGTGAAACTAGTGACTACCAGAAGTCACGTGTGGCAATTCATCATTTCAAAACTGGAAGAAGACCGACACGTTTTCAAATTTTTCTCCAGAGGATATTGGGTATAAAGCAGGACAGATGCGGATATACTTTGCCAAATGACAGAGTTTATCCATCGAGCGATAATAACATATCCAACCGTTACGAAAGACGAAGAAGACGAGGATTGAGGTTTAGAAGAATTAGGAGGCCCAAGAAGATTTATTCGGACTTAAGTTTGGGTGACGTGAAAAGTCCAGTAATCTTGTCCTACGTGCAATCAGCTCAGAAAAGCTGCTTAATGGATACTACGCCAAGACATTGTCCTATAGTCGGATGTAGAATGATTTCGTATGGTAAGTGAAATGCCATTCTAATATACTTTCTGAAGAAGATAGAGAGACCCATGTTGATTGTCCACGTTCTCCATCCTTTTTCCATATAAGGAATACTAAAAAGAGGTCCAAGTGTGGTTAAACTCCGCAATCCACGCTAAGTTGACTAAAGCCGATTTAATAATTAGTATGTATACTAATTAATATGTATACTAAAAAAACTCTTGTGTATTAAATACATTGACCAAAGAAGCTTAAAAAAATTAGGAAACGTTTTCTAGCCTCGCATCGTTGAGTTCCGCCACTCAACACGCAATGCCTTGAAAGGTGGAAAGCGGGAAGCGGAGTGTCTTAGCACTAGGCTCCCAGGGTTCCCTCTGCCTACCTTATTACGAGCAGGATAAAGCGTGAAGCTTTTTATTCTTTATGCAGAAAATACGGAATACAGCGTGAAGACATAAAAAATATTTTATTTTACGTAGTGGAACTCAACGATACTATACATGATATGATTTTGTAATAAAGAAGTTAAAACATTAGTTTTGTACTGTAAATAATTTCATATTTTTTTCAGGAATCATAAATTATAATGATCACTTAAATCTGTGCCATTTTCCTGAACGGAAGTACATCTGCCATTACTGTCACGAGGGTTTCTCCAAGGAGTATGATAAGACCATACATGAGAACGAACACCTCGGGATTACCAAGATTAATAATAATGTTATTTCAACGCCATCTACGCCGAGGTTTAAGTCCTTAATTGACATTATTTTGCTTTTTATTGTTTTTTTTTTATATTGGATATTTAGTTGGCAAAGAGAACATAGTAATATATTGTTTTCTCCGATTTTTACTCGAATTTGAAACAATGCTTGATTATTTGCACAACGCAACGCCGTATAATGTCGTAATAATGTAATATTATAAAAAAAAAAAAAAAAACAGGCAAATAAAAGTATTTCCTATTATCTTCACATTGTACCCAGCACATAACGTTTTAGGCAGAGGGCACCGTAGGAACCTAGTGTTACTGATACTTTAAGGCGTTTACAGATAGACTATGCTTCTGCACCATGACGGTCCATTCACATAATTTAATTTCTATTTAAAAATTTCTTTGTAACTTTCATCCACAGATTCTCGACTAAAACTGAAATAAACACTCAAACAGAACCAGAACCTACAAAGACTACAAGAGATGTGCCAGAGGAGAAATTAAAGAAAATCGTCTCATTTTTCGATAAAATAACTGATCGTGATCGAATTATGACACAACTGAAGAAACATCGATGTTCCGAATCGAATATACACACTCTCCACAGAAATCGGAGGGCCGATATCGAATCCCAAATAACGTCTCGAACGGGAACGAGTGAAAGTACAAATTGTGAGAATAAAACGTCTAATGGGGGGTTGGATAAGAGAAGTGAAGTGACTTCATCAGAATCGAAAGAGTCGGCGAAATATCCTCCTGTCAGATGCCAGTTGTGTGGAGAAGCCTTCGATTTTAGGTAAAAATAAATCATTATACACTTATTCTTGAATACAGCAGGGTAGATAGAGGAAACAATGATCTAGTTCGCTTATCGGCTACAAGATGAGGTACGATTCCCGCAGGGGACGCCCTTAAAGCCGACGACCACTCTAGCCACGTAGTGTTTGCTACTTCTCATAGACACAGTACACTCTTCTCTCTCTCCTCTTCAGGTCACTTTCGGTATCGCCATTTCACACTTTCCGCCGAATTTACTATTTAATTTACGTATATGAGAATCGGCACAGCGTCTAGCCTGTAAGCTCGATTCTTGTGAGGGTTAATTGTACTCTATAGTGACAATCTCCCGCTCGGCTATGAAGTCCTGGTACCTGCCATTTGTTGTATACAATTGTACTGTATACACAACGCGTATGACTCGAAAATTGAAAAGGTGGAACGGAATGTCTTAACACTAGGTTCTCTTCGTTTACTCGCTTTATGCGGAACATACCTTTTTAAAAAAAATACCAAAAGCTGAAGTGAAGATTTAAAAAATACCTTTAAAAAAAAGGTGGTTATCAATATTTAAAAAAAATGCCCCGGGTGAGGATCGAACTCACGACCTTAAGATTATGAGACTTACGCGCTGCCTACTGCGCTACCGAGGCTTCTCTGACCAGTTCATAATTTATTATTATATTCATTTAATTTGAAAGAAATTAAAATAAACAAATGTAAAAATCATTTACATATAAAAAGTAAGCTTTGTTTTTATCATCACATCCGTTTCTAGGTTTTAAAACCTTTTTTGTATACTTATTTATATATTGAGTCTGTCTTGTCTAAATAATTACATTTAATTATTAACTTTGTATTTATTGTATTTTTTAGTTTTATGTTTAAAATGCAATGCAATTATAAATAAAATACAGCTGTTTTGGGTTCGATTCCCACTTTGGGGACATACATTTTTGCTCCAATTACTATTTCATTAGGTCAGGTAATAAGGTAAAAAAAGATAACCTCCACAATGCTACTCGTACTGTTTGAAAACAAAAAACTGCTTTTAAGCTTAAAAGAAACATTTATACACAAACAAATGCTTTCCAAATATATATATTACGATATATTTATATATTTATTATGTATATATTATTTTCCAGGCGTCAACTAAGCCTGCACATTGATCTGGAACACAAATTCCACGAGAAGTACTCAAAATTCCACAGCTGTGCTGGTATTGTTAACAGAAGCAACAACGACAGTACTATCAAATCTGACATCGAACCCACTACCTCCTCCAACGAGACTCTAACCTATGACCCTTCGACGAATATAATTTATTACACTTCTACAGAGTCGTTAGTCAAAAGCGTTCATAGTCGTAAAGCGAACGGAAATGAAACGTTTTTATACAAATGGGAACCGGAAACTAATATTATTCGTGTTTGATTGTTTTTTTTTTATTTTGTTTTGTTTTAGTGACGTTTTGTTTGAATATATATTTGGGAAAATGTCTATGGTTTATTTTTTTTTAATATAGAGTATATACTATGGTTGGTTTGATATCGTAATGGAGACAAAGGGAGTTCCTGTCGAGACCCTCTTAAATTCCGCCAAATTTTCAAAATATTGCATGGGTGTGAATATAGAAACTTGGTATAAAAAATAATTAAAGCAATCATAAAATTTCGACGCAGCGGGATTTGAACCCGCCACCCATGACTCACTCTGACTACAAACCCATACGTTCTCGCTGAGTCGAAATTCTTATATGCTCTATAAAACCACTCCCACTCTTACCTCTCATTTCATTACATTATCTTTATATACCATAGGACCGTCGTAGCGCAGAGGCGTAATTGTCTACCTGTAATCGCGCCGGTTTGAGGGTTCGATTCCCACTCGGAGAAGATAGATTTTTCTATTTCCATTAACTTCGCTCTGGAAAAATAGGCAAAACGCGGCGTTGAGTTCCGCCACTCATCACGCAATGCCTTAAAAAGGCGGAAAGTTGGGACGGAGAAACCAGGGACTAAGCAACGGAGTGTCTTTACACTAGATTCATATGGTTCCTGCAGTTCCCTCTGCCTTCCCTGCAATATGCAGGATTAAAGCGTGAAGCTAAAAAAAACCCCTATATACAAAAGAACTTAATTTACGACTTTGCGTACTATTTATTAAAAGTTATATTTTTAATATTAGGCTTTTTTATTTCTTCACATTTTATCCTGCACAAGGCAGAGTAGGCCGCCTTTTTCGAGGCATTCTGTGTTGAGTGACGGAACTCAATGCCGCGCTTTGCCTTATTTCCAGAAGCAAGAAAATGGAAATAGAAAAATCTATCTTCCTCGAGTGGAAATCGAACCAACAAACCGTCGCGTTTACAAATAGACTCTGCCTCTACGCCATAACGATCCTCAATATTAGGTGAAAATTTTTTCTATTTATAAGTCTTCATATATTTAAGATTACACAAATATCTATAAGAATTCACATTTCCTTTTCGGTATCAAAATGTGAGGTACTAATGAAAAATAATCTTTTTAATCTGTGCTCTTATATTTCTGTCATGTGTGTCTGTCAAAAAACTACACAGATTAAAATAAAAGATAGACTATAGTCCCGACGTTTCACTCGCGGTAAAACTGAGCTCTAAATATATCCAACATAGTATATTAAAGGCAAAAAACCTTTTTTTTAACTACCAAAAACATTTCAACATCGTGGCGAAGCGTAAATAGTACCTGTAAACGCGTCTATTTGCGGGTTCGATTCCCACTGAGAGGATATGGATACTTTGATTCCCATTTTCGCTCTAGCAACTAGGAAAAGCGCGGCGTTGAGTTCCGCCACTCAACACGCAATACCTCAAAAAGTGGAAAAAGCGTAGCGTGTAGAACGTTACTTTGAAATTCCCTTAAATTCTTCCATCTTCCTACAACATTGGAGGCAATGCTTAATTAGGTCTTTTCCAAAAACAGTGGGAACTGAACCCAGTATCACCGTCTTCATAGATTTTAATAAATACTTCATAAACTTTAACAGGCATATAAAAAATAAAACAAACGCACATCACTTATTTTATATTTCTAAAAAATTAACTGTACACATAAAATTATATAGATCATAGTTATTAATGAAACACCAAGTTCAAAATAATAATAATGATAATAATAAATGGTTATAATAGTTTCCTTGTAGCTTCACGTTTCATCCCGCACTTAGCGGGATAGGCAGAGTGTCGGAACACTCCGTTTCCCGCTCATAATATGTTGTTCAACATTAAATGCATCATGGCAAATCAATATGTAGATAACAATTCAAAAACAAGGCAATGTGTACGTCTATATATATTTTGTCTTTATTTCTATAATATGCATAAAATCAACTAAAATAATTTCACGACATTTCTAGAAACAAGATAAAAATCACTAGAAAAATATAAATATATTATTAAACATATCAACTGTGATAAAGAAACAAAGAGAAATAGACAGAAACAACTAGAAACAGACAGAAATACAAATAACCGTACACAGAGCCGACGAATCGAATCAAAAACACGACGAAACGAAAAAACAATGTATAAAATTTCGTATCAAAATAGATTATATAATGATATGTACAGACGGTCATTTTTACATATACATATAATATTCAAAAATATCATTTCTATATTACTTTTTAAGTATATATGTATGTATGTTTGTATGTAATAATATCTTGACTAGGTCTATTTTGTCATTTGTATGAAACTTTCAAATAAAATTGGCCACTCTAAAAACTATTGCACTTTTCAATCAACAAATGTTGTATTTAACGCCGTTTTAAATTACATTTCCACGCATAAACAACTTCTAGAGACGTGACCACGCGTTGAGTGGCGTAACTCAACGCCGCGTATTGTCTCACAAACATAGGCAAAGGAAACGAAAATATGTTAAACATAAACCATTCCCCCGAGGTAGGAATTGAACCCACATCCTACTACTTTTGCGTGTACTACATAATTATAAAAATATATTGTATATAATATGGTAAAATTATTTGAGAGTTACATACAAACTGTAGAATCGTCACTATATTCTGTTAGAAAGAGACAGCGATATGAAAACATCAATGAACGAAAGAGATAGAAAAATTTACTCATTCTTCAATGGCAAAACATAACTAATATATAGTAACAGTAGTTAAGTAATTATTCGTTCAGAAAAAAATATATAGAAAATATCTTTTAAGGAACACGCTGTATAATGTATACAGCGCAGTTATTAAGTAGAAAGAACGTAGAGTCATGACACTCCGTTCTCACTACAAAAGCGGAGAAATAAAAATGACATTTAATTAATTCACAAAAAAAAGAAACAAGTGACAATCCGTTCACATATAAAAATAATAAAAAAAAATATCCCCACAAACGTATTCGAACACACGACCGTCCGTACAAAGTGCAAACATAATAACATGCACGCAAAAAACAATTCAATTCTATATAACATATTGCAAGCTTAAGTGTTAATTATAAAGATCTAATTTCTAAACGTTATGACCAAAAATAAGATTTATAGTTAATTTTAAACTAAATATATAAATAATTGTACAGAAAGAATTAACGTTCGACGGATTAGAACCTGTAACAGTCTGAAAACAATGTTATAAAAAACTCCATCACAACCATCTCTACTAGTAGTACTTAATATATTTAAAAAGCACGAAAACAAAACCCAATAACTTCAATAATAAAACTTATCCTCGGTCATAACGCATAGGAATTAGCATTTTAAAAAAATAGACTTACAATATACGCACGATTTCAATCGCCAACTTTTTTTTTAAATTCCAAAGACAATTTCACAAATATAGATTATAATAATAAAGTTTTACCCAACAATGACGTCATTACTTTGTAATGCAACCTTTTCTAATAGAATTTTCAAAAATTTTATCTTTTTCTTGTAATAGATATATTATTTATATGTCATTTTAAGATGTTTTAGAATTATTAATTTATTTATTTGCAGAGAAGTTAGTGACGTTTTTCTCCGTTCACAAATTTCATAACAAGCAAAAATTACTAACAGTTGGCAAAATAATATTTAAATACAAGTTCAATTATAACACAAATATCATTACATCCAACAAAAAAAATATTTTATACAGCATGTCTAAAATATCAAAACTTGAAAAAAAATTAATACATTCTAAAACACCTTCAGAAATTTTCAAAAACCAAAAAATGACAGAACAATATGAAAAAAAAAGACGAGTCAAACTCATCCTGTATCCATCCAACTAACCTTTCCATCAACTGGGATTCGAACCCGCTACATCGCAATTCGCACATATATAAATCGGACGTATATGGTCTGTCTGTGTGTTATATTAAACTGGTCGCCATACATTTATTATGTAAAATTCAAAACATTTATTACAATACTATTTAATTTTTCATACAAACATTTCGCGTTGCCATGGCAACGTGTCTGTTACGTGACGTCATACACATTAATGAAAAGATAAAACTATAAATAAGTAAAAAACGGGTCTAAAGATTTTATTTCACATTTTAAAATGTAGATTAAAAAAATAATAATATAAATTTTTATTTTGCCTATAAATAAATATATCAAAATGCTATATATATTCGGATTTTATTCACAAATAGAGAATAAGTATAATAAGAAAATATTAAAAGCATTTATTTATAATGAAATAGAGTTATTTTCAAATGTTTTTCTATAAAAAAAAACTTAGTTCAAGAAAGAAATAAAAAAAAGTAGAGAAAAATGTAATTTTCCTTATCTTATACAGTGTGTTCAAAAACAGTTTCACATAATAAACGTTATGGCGCCGTAGTAATACATTAAATTACATAAAATGTATCAAATGGTCTAAACTCGAGGTATTCAAATTGGTTTGAGCTACGCTTAAAAATTCTAAATTTTTTAGTATAACATAGTTTTGTGTGCTATTTTACTTTATATTATTTTGTTTCTTATTTATTTTGACTGTTAGTTAGACTCTGTTGACCTGAAACGAGAAATATAAATATTAATTTAATAATAAATAAATATAGAAAATTAGTTTTCATATATATAAGAAGGACCGTCGTAAATGCGTCGGTTTGTGGGTTCGATTCCCACTCTGGGAGATAGGTTTTTCTTTTAGTATTTTCTGAAATGTAGTCAAAGCGTGGCGTTAAGTCCCGCTACTCAAGGCACAAGGCCTACAATTCGAAAAAGACGAAAAGTGGGGAACAGTGTCTTAAAACTAGGTTCCTGCAGTTCTCTCTGCCTAACTTGCCATGTTTGTGAAGGTAATAAAAAATAGTTATAAACATGGCCCTTGTGGCTCAATATCACAGAATGTGAGCATCTGACTATAAACGCAACGATTGTGGGTTCAATTCCTAAGAGGGGAAATTATATACAATTGTACTCTACAGTTACAACCTCTCAACCACAAACTCCTGGTACCCACCACCTCCAACTATACCCTACACTTATCCCTACCTATGACATAGAAGAACACGGCAGCGGAGGTGACCCCATCTGGGTCAACACGCGGTCCAGCCACTGCAGAGGCCCGTTGAGGTGCAGCTCGATCCAGCAGGGTGTGGAGGTGACTGTCTGCCTCCTGTACTCCGCCCCCCACCCCTTCACGAAGCTCATCCGGATGGTGCACATGCGAGTCAGCTGGAACACCGCCTCGAAGCCCTGTGACACAGATTGGGAGAGGAGCGCGGCAAACTCCTGGTTGTTGAAGATCTTGAGGTTGCAGCCTGGATGAGAAAAAACACTGTTTGAGCCTATCATAACATTATTGGCAGATCACTATACTCTCCACACCGCATTGAAGGTTTTGGAAGAAAAAGTTGAAAATTATATTTTATAAAAGTGGACAAGATATATTAACAATGACTTACGCACTATATTACTAATTTATAATAATACAATTATACAGTTGTGAACAAGAATGTATGTATAAGTAAAAAATGGAACCCTAAAAATGATTTTGAAATGCAATTATGAACAATTCAATGCTTTTAATTAAAACACCAACTACAGCTAATTGCATGTATTTTAAAATTCAAGTAGAGCTTTATAAATATTTGTGAAAATTTTCATCTATGAGTATGATGTATAGTATATTTTTTTCAAGTAGAGTTTTATAAATATTTGTGAAAATTTTCATCTACGAGTATGATGTATAGTATATTTCTTTTTCATTATATTTTTTTAGTGATATAATGGATCTGGCATAATCTTTAGACGTTAAAGATCTACAAACTTAATAAAATAAAAAAAAAACAATGACAATTAATTAGTCACACTCACCTGGTGGTATTTTGCATACTGTAGCCGGATGCCAGCCGTATCTCTGGTTACAATTTGGACTCTGCACAAATATTGAAGAGTCACTCAAACACTCTGCAAACACTTCCCCTGTAAAAAAAGTGCACTATAAATAAGTGATTAGCTTCACAAAGCTCCCATTTTTTCAACTTTCACAGCAGTCAATAACTTTGACAGAAGCTGTCATATTTTGTTTGACATCGGACACCTTTGTATCACTTATCAGAGTGAGAAAATAAATAATCATTGTGTCGAAAAAAATAAATATTATTCTGAATTACTTAAAGACAATATGAATGCGAGATTTGAACCCGCGCCCCATGAAAACCGACCAAGCGCCTCTTTGTGGAGATCCTTGCAAAATTTCCACTACCCAATGTTTATTTATTGCTTAAGAACAATCATTTGGCAAGAGAGCATTCCATTTTACTTGGTAAAATTTCTTGAAATATTTTAAACCCCTGATAGGAGACCCCCTAGGATAAACAATATTCATGTCCCCTCTCCCCCGCGCGCATGCACACACGCACGCATGCACACACGCACGCACACACGCACGCACACACGCACGCACGCACACACGCACGCACACCCGCACGCACACACGCACGCACACACGCACACACGCACGCACACACGCACGCACACACGCACGCACGCACACACGCACACACGCACGCACGCACGCACACACGCATGCACACACGCACGCACACACGCACGCACACACGCACGCACGCACACACGCACGCACACACGCACGCACGCACACACGCACACACGCACGCACACACGCACGCACACACGCACACACGCACACACGCACACACGCACGCACACACGCACGCACACATGCACGCACACACGCACACACGCACGCACGCACGCACGCACGCACGCACACACGCACACACGCACGCACACACGCACGCACACACGCACGCACACACGCACGCACGCACACACGCACGCACGCACGAACGCACGCACACACGCACACACGCACGCACACACACACGCACACACGCACGCACACACGCACACACGCACGCACACACGCACACACGCACGCACACACACACGCACACACGCACGCACGCACACACGCACGCACACACGCACGCACGCACAAACGCACACACGCACGCACACACGCACGCACGCACACACGCACGCACACACGCACGCACGAACACACACACTCACCTCCAATGTAGTAGAGACGCACGCCCTTCCCGATGTGGCGCCGCGTCTGCTCCACCACCTCGTTACGGTTCACGTTTGAGAGCAGGCCGAGACAGAATCTGAAAAACAAACGAAAGAAAATAAAAATTATAATTTCAATATAGATATTTATTAATACTCCACAATAATAAAAAAGGAATATTTTATATAAACGTACAAAAACACGTTCTTTAGTGCAATTTAAACCTGCGCGCCGTGTTCTCTTTACCGTCTCAGATCTCTAACTACTAAGACGTACGTTCTCATCAAGCTACGTTAATAAATCTATTTATATCGATTCTAAAGCCCTATTTTAAATATATATTATATAAGGACTTTAGAATGGAAAAAAATCACAAATAAGTGTAACACCTCATTCAATGCACACACACACACACACATACACACACGCACACGCAGACGCACACGCGCACGCGCACGCGCACACACACATACACACACCTTCCCCTCATACGCACACACACGCACACACCTCTCACTATTGCTGGGGTCGGTGAACCCGTCGACGGTGATGGAGGGCTGGGACGCGTGGAAGGTCTCCCCGACGCGCGTGTTCAGCTCGTAGTAGCTGATGCTGCACCAGAAGGCGGGCTCGTGGTACAGCACCGGCGCCGCCTCCGCCGCGACGCCCGGCGACGGCGTCAGGCGCGTCAGGTCTGGAACACAGGTGGGGAAGGTGCGTTAGGAGCGGGTTCGAATGCCACGTGAATTTTTTTTTTTATTTTTTTTTTAGTTAGATGGAGTTTTTAGTGAATGATCAAATCAAATTTTTAATTGTTGGTAATTAGAATTAAATTTTAAAAGTAAATTTATAATACAATCAATATGACGCACTAATACATTAATACAAATATATACATATTTTTTGTCTTCTGTATTGCTTCACGCTTTATCCCGCACATAGCAGGGTAGGCAGAGGTAACCGCGGGAACCTTGGGAAACTTGTGTTAAGAAACCCTACCCTGCTTTCGCAGCTTGCTTGAGCGGCGGAACTCAACGCCGCAGTTAGCCTAATACCCCAGACCGGAGAAAATGGAAATGAAAAAACCCATCCACTTATGGGAATCGAACTCACAAACCGTCGCGTTTACAGGCAGACGCTACACCTCTGTGTATTACATAATAATTAAAACATACAAAACATTATACAGATAATAATGTTAACCTTAACTACGAGACAACATCTTGAATTCAAAAATTTAAAACTTTGGTACACACTCAGGAACTTTTACGCTTTATCCCGCACATGGCAGGGTAAACGGAGGGTACTGCAGGAACCATAGGAACCTAGTGTTAAGACACTCCGTTGCTTATTCTCTTTGTTACGAGGCATTGCGTGTTGAGTGGCAGAATTTAACGCCGCGCTTTGCCCAGTTTCCAAAGCGAAGAAAATGAAAATATAAAAATCCATCTTTCTCGAGTGGGAATCGAACCCACAAACCGTCGCGTTTACAGGCAGACCTACGTCCTTTCGTCACATACTCTACATACTCTATTTATCAGGGAGGACGCTATCATAACATAGATCATATATTTCTTTAACATATACTTCATCAGGAAACATATATATATTAATAATAAACATATAAAACGTTGTCAACAAACTCACTCATGTTGTCGTTGTGGTCCATGGGGTCGCCGTCCTCGCTCATGTAGCCCGGCGGGGGCGTCTCCACTGACGAGGAACTACTGAAAATATATATAAACAGATTTTAAAAAAATTTATATACAGAATGTATCTGACACGGCGGCCATTATCAAAACTACTTATAGGGGAAATTATATTGAGGCAATATGCAAAAAAAGTACTTAATAATTATTAATAGTTTAGGTACAGCATCATTTTTGCCATTTCACGATATACATACGTGCTGTGTAACGCGTGAGGTGGTCATTATTAAATACGAATGACGTATAGACTTCGAAATACTACAAAAATACTATTAAACTTTATCAATCTGTCACCTTTCATTCAAAAAAATAACCAAAAGAGAAAGAGATATATCTCCGTCCCGCTCTGACAGTACAGTGTACGCTCGCGTCATACTTGACAAATGGCGTTTTATTTTGGAACAATAATTTAATTATTTATTTTGTTTGAAAAAATTGTTTTTCTTTATGAAAATTTTACTTCTTTTATAATTTTACCAACTTTATAAAGGCTAGTTAATACTATGCTTGAAATTACCACCACTCAACACGCAATGCCTCGAATAGGGCGAAAAGCAGAAACGGGAAAGCAGGGGACTAAGCAATGGAGTGTCTTAACACTAGGCTTTTACGGTTCCTGCAGTTCCCTCCGCCTACCCTGCCATGTGCGGGATAAAGCGTGAAGCTAACAAAACAAAAACCAAACATATAACCCGGCCTCAACTCACAGCTGCACGGTGGTGTTGCCGGGCACCTGCTGGGCTAACGTGGCCTCCAGGTAGAGCGCGCTGTGGCCGCCCACGCCCACGCCCGCGCCCACCACGCCCACCACGCTGCTCTGCATTACGCTGCAAATGTTACAAAAACAATAAATTATTCAACTACTCTCTTTACTCACTCTCCTATGTTAGTTGTACGCTTTTGTCTTTTTAGGTTTTTTAAAATAAATTGGAAATGACATACACTAAATATTCATGAAAATATTGAATGGTGCAATGTACACACACCCAAGGGCACTAACACTAGTGTACACACATTCAAGGACGCACCAACACTAGTGTACACACACTCAAGGACGCACCAACACTAGTATACACACACTCAAGGACGCACCAACACTAGTGTACACACACTCTAGGGCACTCAAGGACGCACCAACACTAGTGTACACACACTCAAGGACGCATCAACACTAGTGTACACACACTCAAGGACGCACCAACACTAGTGTACACACACTCTAGGGCACTCAAGGACGCACCAACACTAGTGTACACACACTCAAGGACGCACCAACACTAGTGTACACACACTCAAGGACGCACCAACACTAGTGTACACATACTCTAGGGCACTCAAGGACGCACCAACACTAGTGTACACACACTCAAGGACGCACCAACACTAGTATACACACACTCAAGGACGCACCAACACTAGTGTACACACACTCTAGGGCACTCAAGGACGCACCAACACTAGTGTACACACACTCAAGGACGCACCAACACTAGTGTACACACACTCTAGGGCACTCAAGGACGCACCAACACTAGTGTACACACACTCAAGGACGCACCAACACTAGTGTACACACACTCAAGGACGCACCAACACTAGTGTACACACACTCTAGGGCACTCAAGGACGCACCAACACTAGTGTACACACACTCAAGGACGCACCAACACTAGTGTACACACACTCAAGGACGCACCAACACTAGTGTACACACACTCTAGGGCACTCAAGGACGCACCAACACTAGTGCCAAACACACTCTATGGTACTTAAAGACGCACTGACTAACATGACTGCACATATATTAGTTACTAGTTACAAAATTTTAAATTTCTGTTAAAACTCTAAAACTATCTCTCTCTCTCTCTCTCTCTCTCTCTCTCTCTCTCTCTCTCTCTCTCTCTCTCTCTCCTTAATGCAGCCCAGAATTTATTCACCAGTATCCTTTTTTGCATAATTTATATTCTAGGTTCCAACTTTGAGCTATACTACATCTGTGCGTCAGCCATCTTTCAGTTATATAGACAGATATTTCTAGTATATCTTAGTATAGATAGATAGATATAGATAGATGGATAGATATAGATAGATAGATATAGGTAGTCTCACCTATCGTGATCGTGATGCTGGTAGTCGTAGGGCGGGGGCGCTCGCACCTCGCCCTCCGCACAGCGCGGCACCAGGATAGGGGGGAGGGCTGGAAATCATGTTATCAAGTCAACACGCAGTGCTTCAAAATCTGATGGGACAGTAAGTCTAAATGAACAATACAATGAACTACACAAAGTTTACAATTTAAGACTTAAGAAGCAATCATATTGGTGACCACTTTGACCAGGTCCAAAATCCTCAAAACATCTAAATAACAATTAATTACAAAAAGCCAAACGGGCGAAAAATTTTATGTATTTTTTCCTTCAAATAAAAGAGAACCCTTAAGCTGCTGCTTTGACAGTTGTCGATTCAAATCCCACATATATTAATTAAATAAAAAAATTAAAATAAAACTCACCAGGCGAATCGATCTTATTATAATGATAAGGATTGATACACACTTCGTCCTTCTTCAATTGATATGCGTATTCACAGTGGTCGACCGGCTTTAGCTCATGCTGACTCTGGAATGTAAAAAAAAAAACAAAATTATTCGCAAAACGACTGACAAATAATAATTTAAAAAAAAATTAGATATATAAGATACATTTTATCATCTTCTCCCCTAATTTTTATAATAAATAGTAGCCTATGATAATTCTTAAGACTTAAGGCCTCTCCATTTCAAATTTCGTCAAAATCGGTATAGCAGTTTATTCAATACAAAGATATAAACGTAAAAACCTTTCCTCTTTATAATATTAGTATAGAAAACCTAAATCAACACCTTGGTGTCACAGTGGGACATCGTTAGCTTTATCATCTTTAGGTGTAAATACGATTCTCTTTCAAGGTAATTTATTCATATTTCCATGTTTATTCTAGTAGAAAGTAGGAAAGTAGGTACCGATTAGATTAGACTTATCACTAACTCTAAGTGACAAAATTAAAAAAGTTTATATATATATACATAATAGACACTAACTTGAAGCTGCGGCCACCGCCACAGCCTGCAGTACACGACATGCGGCAAACCCTTGCGGTACTGGCCGTTTATCACGTTGTCATTTGGTTTTACTCTAAAAATAAAAAAAGAAAATTATTATAACAATAAGTACCAAATTAAAAACATATATTCAAAAGAATTGTGATGCAGCGGTACATTAATAATGTAAATGCGACGATTGTGGGTTCTATTCTCTTTGTGGTAACAGGATAAAGCATGTCGTTAAGTTCCGTTCAATATACAATGTCTAAAAATTAGACAATGTGTGGAGTATTGAGTGTTTCAACACAAGATTAAATATCCTGCAATAAGTGAGATATAGTGTGAATGTATTTCTTCTACTATATGTAGAATAGGTAGGTAGGATAGGATAAAGAAAACTATTCTTATAATTTTCAAGATACAATATTTTTCAATATGTAATGATATTGCTATTTATGACTAGTCGCATAATATTTCTCACAGTGATTTTTAAAACTACACGACAGATTTTGATGCGGTTTTTTTAATAAACTGAACCATTAAAGAGGAAGTTTCGTATGTATAATATACATACTGGCCTTTCCTCGTATATGATTTTAATAAAACCCTCTTGGCAAAGTTAGATGCAAGCGTCATAAAGATGCTGAAGTTTTGGCTTGGGCTAGCGCATTCGGCGGACACCTCAACCTTATTTAGAGACCAAAATAATTTTGGGTTGAGATTAAAGAAATCATCAGAGGTCTATAAACATCTAAGAGTCGCCAAAACACATATTCTGGGAAAATCTCTGGATGAGATTGTTACCTCACTCCCAAAAGACAAAAGTGTCCCAGAGCTCGAGTCAAGACTTAAATTCCATAAGCAATTTATGATAGGAGCACAATTTAGTAAAGTAGGGTTAGGATCAAAGAGGAAAGTCCAAGACACAGACATAATAAAATCTTTTATTCGGCAAGACGAGAACGATAAGTATAAGGTGCACGCAATGGGCTTAGAAATGCAAAATGAGTGGCTAACTATAGGAGAATTCTGTATCCCTTTAGCTTTAAAATGGCGCACCCTAATTCACGACTGGTCTCCAGCACTACTAAAATTCTACCTAAATGCGTTCCAAATGACTCTTCCAGATCAAAGTAATTTAGTAAGATGGGGTAAAGCTACCGATAAATCTTGCTACATCTGCAAAGAGGCAGTGGGGACAGCTAAACATATGCTGGTGGGGTGTAGGGTACTCTTGGATAGTGGTCAATACTCGCGGCGCCATGACAAAGTACTAGAAATCATACGTGAAGCCGTTAGTCTTTCAGTTGCAAGAGCGCAGAGAAACATAACAACCAGCAAACGCTCAATAGAGTTTGTGAAAGAAGGTTCTTATAAAAAATCTACACAAAAGCCTTTCTCCATATTAGATCCAGCTCCTGATTGGACACTTGTGATGGACACGTATGAGAAACAGTATAGAATCCCTGAGGATATTTGTGTTTCGTCATCTAGACCGGATATTTTTCTTTACTCTCGAAGCCTAAAACGCGTAGTACTGGTAGAACTTACAGTTCCGTGGGAAACAAATATCCCGAAAAGTCACCACCTTAAACTTAATCAGTATTTCGACCTTACTAACGAACTGACCAGGAATAGGTTTAGAGCGAGCTTATATGCGGTTGAAGTAGGAGCGAGAGGTATAACAGCGAAATCTCTCTATAGTTTATTAAAAGATCTCGGCCTGTCTAGAACTATCACAAATTCATTTCTAGAACGCATTTCGAAGGCGGCTTTGGTAGAATCATTCAAAATTTAGTTAGGTAGTGGGAGGAGCTCGGACAGTGAAGGTGAGCGTTAATGCATTTTAAAGGGGCCCCTTTAAACCTACACTTGGGTCGCAAGTCCCAAGCGCTGCTCGGAGCTCCTCTTCCTACAACACGATGGGCCCGGCACCCGCACGGTGAATCCATGGAAGCTAAGTTGTTTCTTCTCTTCTTCTAAGAGTATGTTGCAATGAAATTGAAGGACAAAAAAGCTGTGAATCTTATTTGAAAATATAACATATCATATATTAAGTACCATCATTGCAGTTGTATAAATGTTAAAAAAATATCTTCACAGTAAAAAAAATGAAAGTCATAAATCAATTATGACTTTACTTAATTAAGTACTTAATATGAACCTGAGCTGGCCATATAGGAGTGATAAGTGGAGTAAAAACATAACCAGATAAATCATTACAGAGAAGGAGGTAGGTCATAGAAAGTATGAGTTAAAAATAGTGTCGTCAGGTAGAAAAGAATGGAAAAGGTAGTAAGCGGCCTTTGCTGACTAGCAAATAGGTCTGGAAACCAAGCAACATATATTAGCCTATATGGAATAATTATTTTTTAGCTACTTATATATATTTATACTATAATAAATATGTTTAAAATTATTGAAGTATCCAAGTTAATGTATATTATTATAAAAAACTTAATATAATTTACATACAATTGAAAATATACACAATACCTCACCCAAATCTGTCTATTGGAGGAATATTGTGAGGAGCACAAAGACTTTTTAATAAATAATTGATATTTATATAGATATTTTTAATAATAAATGTTTGAAATAAATACTATTTTAATAAATTTATATTACACAATACAATTGTAATACTAGTAGTAGTACTAATATTAGTACATTTCAAAAAGTCATTAACAACATGATTTTCAATGTTATTAAATCATTTTAATATGACCTTGTGCTATTTTCAAATATATTTGGAAAAATTTAAATATATTGTTTTTCTAAAACTTTTAATCGTTATTGCCTATTAACACTTGAATAATAACAAAATATATTCAATAAAATATATAACATTGTCTCTCGACAATCAATTATTTTTTGTAATAATCTTTAAGTGCTGGAAATTCGTAAAAATCTAATCTAATTACAGAAATGTTAATGTAATAAGCATACATGAATTTTCACATAGCATGATGAAGAATGCATGGCTTAGTGCATAGTATAGTTAATTATTTTCAACACAAGGTTTTCTCTGACCTGTTTGTAAAGTAATAACAGACAAGCTTTTAATTTTAGCATTCTAATAAGTATTCATTCAAATATCTATTTGATAAAATACATGGTAACTATATTTTATTATTTCCTGGTCGCAAAAAAGATATAATATGATAAGATATAAGATTTAAAGACGATAATCTAATTGATTTCAGCAGTACAAAACCAAATTTGTTTCATTTTACATAATATATATAAAAGAATAACAGAAAACAAATATCTAAGCATTTGCCTGACAATATGTAATAAAATAAAATATAATGGCCTTAATTTTAGTTATCAATTACATGTTTAATACATATTTGTAAACATTTCTATAAATCAGATTACTTAATAAATTTTCTTTTTGTATGTATATGTATTTCATAGTTTAAATTAATAGATATTTCTCATAATATCACATCTCAATTACAAAACCAAAAAAAATGTTAGCCACAGAGGTAATAACAGCATTTGCTATGATTTAAACATATGATTTTATTATTATTTAATGCAAATTTCTGTACATTTTTTATTTGAATTATTTAAATTATCATTAAGTATAAAATATTTTCTAATGAAATATAAAAAAAATAAAATAGTATTAACTATTACTTACTATAATACAAATATGTCCACATGATCCGCATCACAGTTACACGAGACAAAGAAAACAACACAAAAAATAACTAACTGGATTCTAATAGGAATAATTTGCAAATTAATGCCACTTCCTATGAATGAAGTATAGTATGACATAAAATTATAAAATCGAAACCAACGTTCGAGTAAAACACAAAAAAACCTTCACAACACAAACGTATAACGTAATAACACTAATTATTATTAAATATATACACGTTTATAAATAAAAAAACGTTTAAAAAACTGCTTTTGAAACCGTCAGCCATATTAACAAAAAGCATCAATTGTTTTGACGGGAGTTTGACCTTCCTTTTCGATTTTGCGTCCTGTCTGCGATTATGTAACCAAATTGCGAAGGTCATTGAATAGGGCGGGGTGAAAGCGCCTAATGTACTACACAATTTGGTCGGTTTATACGCGTTCGGTTCATGACTGCGGGTTTTCCTTGAATAATGTTATGTGTAATTATGTATACAATTTTAAATGGCGCATAGATTTTCTTGTTGTTTAATTGTAAAACGATAGTTTATTTATAGCAAATATTTAAAAACATATTATAAAATTTAAAAATGAACACGTGCAATCGTAAATCAATATTGAATTTAAAAAATAAAACAATGACTAATGTATACAAATGTTATGCCTAACAAATGAAAAATTATTAAAATTTCATTTTTCTTATTATAATCGCTCGTTTAACACTATATCGATCGACGTATTGGTATTTCGGAGGTCATCGACACGCGTTACTGAGTTATTGCCTAGAGGTGTACTACCTATAATATATAAGTGTTATGACATTCAAATAGCAATGAACCTTCTTGGAAAGACTTTCAAATAAACAATATATTTACTTTATTTTAAAGTTAATATTACTTAGAATCCTGACCTAAATATATCTATAACATAATGGTGACTAAGCTAAGAAAATTTAGTGTTAAGGCATTCTTTTCTCTGGAAGATACTTTTTAAAGGGAAGGAGTTATTTCATGATCTTGCTCCGGTAGGAATACAAAATTTACTGCGGTGTTGAGTCCCAAAACCACTCTGAACCATCTCGAAACCAATTTATTCAAATTATCTAGGTAAAAATTATAAAAATAGAGCTGCTGACTTGCAATATAATATCCCATTAAGATACGGTAGTTCATAAAATAATATAGATAGGAAGTTAGTAAATATTAAAAAATTTTAATGTTGTATAACAAAAATTTCATCAATGGATGATTTTAAGTGTATTACTAAAATTATCTCTACAAATTGTGGCCCAAAACTTTAATTACATGGACTAGCCTGTAGGCATTTATACATAAATGTGTATTTAGACCATTCAAACCGAGATTTCATGGACATAATTTTTAGGCTGAGCAACTTAAACTAAGAAGCCATCTTCTAATTTCTTATCATATGTTTAATAATAATAATAAATAGCTTTATATCAGAAATTAAATATCCATATTTTTATATAATTAAAACGAGAAATAAACAACAAAATAAGATTTAAGTTAGTCTACTAAATTGAGTAGACTAACTTAAATCTACTAATGAGTATACATGCTTTACCTTTGCTACTATCCATACCCATTTAGGCTAGTCTAATATGGTTTAAGATTTTCCATAACAATATATCCTATACCTATATCCTTTATGAGCTTTAAAAAATATTTAAATCTATCAAGTAGTTGCTGAGAAAGTTTTTTACAAAAATACATAGTGAGTTAATTATTTATTATATTATATATAAATAAACTAAGATCCTTTAAGTAAATGAAGATATTTCAACATAATGAATTGATAGAAAAATGGTTTTAATGAACAATATATGACAGTCCCAAAAAAATTTAAGTGACAAAATCAAAAGTTAAGTAAATTTGTTTGCATTAAATTAAAAAAATGTATAAAAAAAAATGTATAAGATTTTGTACATACTAAAATAAAGTGCATTAGTGACTTACTAGAATCATATTAGAATTATATTCAATAAAAAAAATGCATAATCATTATTATGCAAGTGAAGACAAAGAGTTTATTTACAAACAAAATAAATATGCATTGTTATTGTAATCTGTTCAAAAAAATATATAATATAAGTGAAATGTATTAGCCTGCGCTAATTTTAGTCAAGATAAGCGTATTCCACGTTGCTTCTATACGCCTAATAGAATCAATTAATATGATCCTTCAATCAATTACGTAAAAATGAAAAGGAAATGCCTAAACACAAATATAGTTCTAACGAAATGTCATTTTCACATATAAAAATAAATACCTGGGTATAGTAACACATTTAGTGTGGCTGTTCTGATTAGATAGTGCTTTCTCCAACTCCTCGATTGCTCCGCTCTTTTTTAATTTCTTTACTAAACTTTTCACCGCCTTTTCTGACCATTTATCCTCCGCAGAGGATCCCTCGGGGCCCTTTTTCCACCCGAGCAAACGCTTCACCACAGGAGGGGTAAGCGGAAACATTCCGCAGCACTTTCAAACTTTTTCACTTTAAAATCATTTAATAAAATTAGATGAATATCAATAAGATTATATTAATTCGTATTTAGATAAACTATCGGCCATTATTGGGTATAATGGGTGACAGTTCACATGTTCTGTCAATCAAATAATTTGGCTTGCTGTCTCTCTCGCACTGATTATTATTTGTTTGATTAATTACCTAGGAAATTTTAATAATAATATTTCCCAAATTCTTTCTAAAACTCTTCTTTTCTAAAGCTACCAACTTATGAAGATTGAAATAAAATATGTAAGTAATAAATCATAAAAATATTTTTAATTTATAAATATTTTGTAAGAAAAGAATATGTAAGAGTAAGATTTTAATAAAACATATGTTTTATACAGAAAAAAAAAAGCATTTTCGAATTATTAGTGTACATTACATTAAATGAAAATGGATATTTACAATAAACTATTACCATATTTATTAAAATTTACATTCACATTGTATAGTTATCTCTTTTACACAAAAACAGTACTACGCTAGTATAAATATTCATATGAAATATAAAATAATATAATTTGTTATTAAATTATATTTTTAATGGTTAAATCGCTTTAAAATCTTTATAATTCTTTAAATTAGCTTTGATAATTTTCTTTATACATGTTTTATTAATAATCTGCCTTCCGTTATTACACTGTTTGATTATCTGTAAAATCTTACTTATTAGACTCAATTGTCTTTGATTTTTGTTTTGATTGTCAACATTTCAAAAATCAAAACAATTTTCTTTCTTCAGAATTCAATTGTTATTTCATTATGCCAATTGTGAAGAATATTATTATAGTTTTATGACAACATCCTGGTTAGTTTATTTATTATAATTTGTGATTATTTAACTATTTTTATTAGACTACAATAAGTATAATGTTATTACAAAATCGAAAGATACTGGCCAAAATATTTTGGTTGAACTGGCCAGTATTTGCCATTTGCTCATAACGACTTGGCTGGAAATTTACACATGAACTCAATTTATAATATAATATATAGATGATATATAAACATACAGTTGTTAAGTATTATATAATTTTAAATGCTAACACATATATGGTTCCCAATTTGATTATTTTTCTAAAACCCTTTTAATGAATTTTGTTTAAGATGCAGTTTTTATTAAATGTTTCATATGCTTATAATAGTATTTGCATTTTTTATTGTTATTTTTAGTCTAATTTCGATTTATTTTATGGAAAATAGTTTATAAAATAAAATTAACTTCATTAATTATTTAGTTGGAATGAATATTGTTATAGCACTTTTCCACAATTTAAGAAAAAGCTAGGTCATAAAAATTTTTTTTGAAATAATATTTAAATACTTAATAATTTGTATAAACAATTTAAATTAACTTAGAAATTTTTTATTTAATTTAATTTGATTTATGAATCATTTACTAAACATATAAATATATACAATTAAAGTCTAAAGCATACTAATAATATTTTTTTAACAATTTATAAATGCAATTCAGCTTTTAAAATATTTTAAGAATTTAAATTGAAATTTAATTCTTAAAGCAAAAGTAAAGCTTGTAAAAATTTACAACATTAATATAAATTTAAAATGAACTTGTTGCATTTAAACTGTAAATATAAGTATAAATATATTTATATTTCTGAAATATAGTAACTTCTATCTGAGGCTTTGCCGATTTTGTTTGTACATAATATTTTCTGATGTATATTTTATATTCTTATTGTTTGTGTGAAAATACAATTTTATAAATAGTGAAAATGTTTATTATATTGTTAAATTATGTGGAACCCGTGGACAAAACCCAAATACCCAATATAAAACAAAAAAACTCAATTTGGACCTGTTTATTCTCAATGTTTCAATCTTAAGATTAATTTATACATATGTTAAACCACATGTTATTTTTCTTCAAAGAGAATTTTGTTTTTATTTATATTGCAATTAAACATATATATTATTTATATAGAATATTTCATTTAGGTATATATAACTAACAATGTCTGAGACACCACCTCCTTTAGTACTTTGCATGGATGACATAAACGGAAAGGAAGTGGAACTGAAGATTGAGCAAAATGACACTTTTCAAACTTTCATTAACAATTCTAAGTTTGTAATATTTTTTTATATAACCATTTATATAGAAATTAATACACATATTTCTTATCATATTTTAAATAATAGTCTAAGGTGTACCCCATGTGTTACTAGAAACGGAAGATATACTCGTATATCTATTGAAGAATGGGGATGGAATTCATTTAATAAATTCAGCAGGCAGGAGAAGAACTTAGTGACATGACACTGTTCGCTTGTTTTAATTCAAATTCAAAATATTTCAGAGGATAAGCAGAGAGGGAATCTCTAATCAAGTTTAATATATAATGAGTGATATAGTAGGATATACTGTAGACTTCTATTGTTATGAAACGGTTACCCATTTTATGGACATTGCGTGTTGAATGGTAGAATCAACGCCGCGCTTTGCCCTTTCACTGATAAGGAAAAGACATATCTAATTTCACGTCCCAATTTGGTGCTTAAAACCACATTCATAGTCAGATGCTGTTCCCACAAGAGCCTAGTAGTTGAGTTGTTGTCATAATGTACTATAATTTAAAAATATATACGTATATAGAAAAAAATATATAATTATTTATTTTACTCTAATAATGTAATAAATAGAATAATATCAATATTTTTCAGAACACTTCTTGGGTATGACATCGACCTTAATTCCATAACGGGGAACCAACAGGTGTCTCTCGATGACAATGCCTATACATTCCTATTAAGTGCTGAGAGAAATCTCACCGAGTCCACTTTAGATACAAATTTCGATCTAGGTGCAAATCAGACTGGGTCTGACGATTTAGTCTATATATTAGATGATGGGACTCAAATTCGCGCTTCACAAATACATTTTGATAACGATGACCCCTTAACTGATTTAACTCTGGAAAAATTGCCATTTGTCAAACACACAGATGATTGTGATGAAGCAATTGATGATGAAAGCTTGGTTGGTGAAGTGAAAAATATAAATATCACTAGTCCAGTGTCGACTAAGAATAGTCCAAGATATAGTTTCGCTAATAGTCTACCGTTTAAATTGGTTTCTAATAATGCTGCAAGTTTTGAAGCGCAGTTTACTAAATATCTCGAGGAGAGATCCAAGACGTATGCAACTTTACAAGTGGCTAACAAAAATAAATCGCCCAAGACATTGATTAGGGAAAATTATAAGAATACCGATATAGCTAATCGAAATGTTTACACTAGAGAGGATATTCTGGATATGTTTAAAAATTCTCCTGTGACATTCCTTCCGTATGATAATCAGAATTGTGATAAGCGTAGACATGTCAGGAAAACTGATCCATCCAGACTTGGCAGAAATTGGAATGCCAAACCTTTAATTGATATAGAAGTTAAAGACAAACACATATGTTATATATGTGGCAAAATTGTGGATAATAATGAAAAGCTATATATCTTTGATAAAGAAGATCAAATGCTAGCATAGGTGTGAGCAAAAAAAATACACTCAGCTCAAAGTGATTTGCGAGATTTGTCTGACTGAAAATTTTGTGGCAAGTCGACTAAAAGGCCCGGAGGAGGCGTTGAAAAATGACGAATATCTAGTTATAAAGAATAATCAACAGTATATATTTAAGAAAACAAGTCTGATTACGTTTAAACATACGTATAAATCAAATATTTTAAACGAGAACGATATAAAGGAGAGTTCGGAGTTTGTGAACGTAGAGATTGGGCCCGACGGAGAAATTATAACTAAACCAGTGAGCAATATCAAAGCGGATGATCTAATAATAATAAAAGATGAGAAAAAAGAGAGTTCCAGTGACGTAGAGATCATAGAGCCTGAAGCTGGAACCGGAAATAGATTTAGATAATATAGATATAGATGAGGATGAAAATGTTAAAGAGTTTTTAGGGAAGTACCAGAGCGGTAATAGTGATGTGAAAGAGTTGATATGTAGGTACGTTATGGTATTCTCTTATTCGGCTTAGATTTGATTGAAGAATTGAGGTTTTTTTTTATTTCAAAATAGTTAGCTCTACAGACACTTGGTCCGTACCCTTTTTTAACTTACACTATATGTTCTTATTAAAAATATTGATTATATTAATACATAGAACCATTAATACATAGGACCGTCGTGGCGCAGAGGCGCAACGTCTGCCTGTAACGCGGCTAACGCGACGGTTTCTGGGTTCGATCCCCAGTCGGGGAAGATGGATTTTTCTATTTCCATTTTCTTCGCTCTGGCAACTAAGGCAAAGCGCGGCGTTGAGTTCCGCCACTCAACACGCAATGCCTCGAAAACGGCGGAAAGTGGGGACGGAGTAAGCAGGGACTAAGTAACGGAGTGTCTTAACACTAGGTTCTAATAGTTCCAGCAGTTCCCTCTGCCTACCCTGCCATGTGCGGGATAAAGCGTGAAGCTAAAAAAAAAAAAAAAAAAAAATATTTATCATACTGAACATCTATAATAATCTTTACATTTTTTTTAATTGAGGTTATAACCTATGATTTTGTTTAAATTTAAAAAAAACACATTATTTAGTACATATATTCGACTACACGGATTTTCGTTTATCCGTATCACATAATATTTAATAGTCCGGTTAATCGAGTTTCCACTGTTTTATGTGGGGAATTTGAAGTAATCAGTTTTAGAGTTAGTATGGACAGGGTCGTAACGCCCTTAGCCTAATCAATATTGAGCTAAACTTTCACTCCTTTTGATTTTTACTATATTTTATAGTTATCTTAACTTGGTAAAGAGAACGTAGTGTATAGACTACTCTCCGTTTCCGTCACCTTTTGGTTTGCAATGTTGATGGTCTTAGCTTCACTCTATTCCGCACATGGTAGGATAGGCAACCTAGTGTTAAGACACTGTTCTCTGCGTTCCGCCTTTTTCGAGGCATTGCTGTTATTTCAATGCATTAAAACTATAGGAGAATAGGTTTTTCTTATATTCATATAAGATACGAACTCGAAATATCTTAAAGTTTGGTTATTATAATTGCTTTTTAACATAATTTCTTGAAGCAGACCACAGCTTTTGGATCTTGATAATTTTGTAAATAACTACAGTACAGCTTAAAATAAATTTTATTACTCGGTTTTTTTCTAAATCGGCCATAAAATCACGTTAGACAACTCCAAAACGCCAATTCGATCCACATTAAAAAATATGTGACAGAGTAAACATTAAATTTATGTTTTGGTGTAAATTAGTCTTATTTCTTTGATTACCGCAGTCCGGCGTAAAGCGGAGAGTCGCTACACTTAGGCTCTCTCTGTTTTGCTATAGTAAAGACGAAAGAAAGGAATAGTGATTTTTCTTGAAATTCAATATAAAAATAGCATTTATTAATATATTTTTTAGATTTTGTAAAAAAGACTTTAAAGATACGTCAGAGGTGATGGAGCATGGGGAGGTACACAAGCACGATGTGGAAGGGGACGTGGTGTTTCCATGTCCTTTATGCGATTATGGTAACTATATGTGTATATATATATATATATATATATATATATATATATATATATATATATATATATATATATATATATATATATATATATATATATATATATATATATATATATATATATATATATATATATATATATATATATATATATATATATATATATGTTTGTATGGTTATATGTTTATGTCATATTTGATGCACTACCTTCTTCTCTCTACAACTCCAATATCCAAAGGCCGCCTGGAAGAGATCGTTTTTAGCGATAAGGTACTTTAGCTTCACGCTTTATCCCGCTTTAGTCCTTGCTGTTTTCACGCCCGCTTTCCGCCTTTTTCAAAGCATTGCGTGTTGAGTGCCGGAACTTAACGCCGCGCTTACTAACGGAACTTGCCTATTTGTCAGAGCGAAGAAAATGGAAATAGAAAAATCCATCTTCCTCGAGTGGGAATCGAACGCTACATCTCTGCGTTACAACGGTCCTCATGTACAGGTATTGCGATGGTAGTGACTTCAATTTTGATGAGGGAAAATGAATGATAATATTTCTTCGCCCTGGTTATAAGACAGCGCGGCGTTGAGTTCCGCCACTAGAACTACTCTGCTATGTACGGGATAAAGCGTGAAGTAAATAATAATAAAAACAAATATATTTATAAATTTTAAAGTGTTAATTAATCCTCACTGAGGATAGAAAAAGTAATAATTTGTATAGAGCATATAAAGATTTCGGTTTGCAAGAGACGCGGGTTGAAATCCCGCTATGTTAAAATTTTTATATGTTTTCTGACAATGAAGTAAATATTTTATATAGAAAAATCATAATGTCCATTTCACAATCCTGCTTTATGCGGGATATAGTGTAAGATGCTATCCCACTGCATTAAGATGACCTTTAGAATTTTTTTTCTAGAAATATCTTTGTTACTTGAAATTGTTTTTTTTAAATAAAAACGAGCGAAGCAAACACGAGTCGAACTAACAAACTCGTTCGCTTCGCTTCCTAGTAAATTCTCCGTCTCTTTCTAAATATTTTCTCTCTCACACGCATTAAATATATTAGGTTATTCCAACTTCAAATGGCTGAAAGGACATCTGAAAGTGGCCCACGACAATACTAAGAAACAAATTCAAGATATTGTGCCTGAAGAAAATAATGGTAATTATTATTTATTTATTTTCTGTTGTGTATTTTCCTTTCCAGCATTTATTAATGAATTTGCTTGTATTTCCACTATTAATAGTTTTATAGGTCTGATACCAGGTACAGTGGGCTGTATTGAATCGTTTAATGTGATAGAATACAGCCTATAGGCTATAGTCTTCTTAAATAAATGGACTATCTGACGTATGCTCTTAGCTTTATATATATTGACTGCATTATACAAATATATTTAGTTTGGTTAATAGTCTACAATAATGGACCTAGTGTTACTATTTAAAATAATAATGTGGCAAGAAAATAAAAATTTATTGTTACCCTAAAATTAATACATACATACATACATATCTTCACGTTTTCTCCCTATCGGGGTAGTCAGAGAAGGTAGGGGTAGGGGATAACCTATCTCTTTCGCCTCGTCCGCTGCCAACAGCCTCTTTATAACTATCCTTATGCCTTCTATGTGATCTTCCTCCAGTATCATTTATTTTGTTCTCGAAGGTCTTAAAAACCTTATGTCACTTTAGAGTTTGTTTATATTTATCTTATAATATTTAAAACGTGATAGCTATACATGACCATCGTGGCTCAGAAGCGTAGCGTCTGTCTGAAAACGTGACGGTTTGTGGGTTCAATTTCCATGAGGGGAAGATTGATAGTCATTTCCATTTTCTTCGCTGCTACTAGGCAACGCGCGGCGTTGAATTTCGCCACTCAACACGTAATGCCCCGAAAAAGGCGGAAAACGGGAAACGGAGTGTCTTAACACTAGGTTCCTATGGTTTCTACGGTGGCTTCTGCCTAAGCGTCAAGACATATATATCACTATGAGTGCCAATTATAAATTGAGAGAATAAAGTTTTATCATATCAAATTGCGGCGTTGAGTTCCGCTGGAACTATCCTGCTGTATGCAGGATAATGCGTGAAGCAATTAATAGTAAAGTATTTTTTTTCATAGAAAAATCACAATCTCCAAAAAGCTCTCCCGTCGCGAAGAGGACGAGGAGTTCCTTAAAGAAGAGTGATCTTGAAAATGAAAATGGTTATTTATTTTATATAATTTATTACTTTATTTAGTGTTTATATAATACAAAAATAGATTTATATTTATTTAAAAATATTCACATTTTAGGTTTAATTATTATATAAGGTAAATCCAGAGATTAATGCCTTCATATAAAAAAAATTTTATATAGGTATACACAAAAGGGTCTCGAACCCACAGCCATCATGTTCAAAGCGTGTTGCTGCACTTTGGCCACTGTGGATTTTTAAATGAATATAGCTTTTAAGTTAAAAAACGTAATATTTTTATTGGCAATTAATTTTGTGTTTATAAAACTAATATGATTTCAAAGGTACGAAAGAAAATCAGAACACAGAAGAATCCAATGAGATTGTATCGGTTAGTTATTATTTTTTTAACTTTCAAATTGTGTTTCACATGTGGCACTGTAGGTGGAGAGAATCTAGAGACAAGACTCTCCGTTCACTGCTTTCTATTTAATTTTAAAGAAATTGTATTAAGAGGCGATATATTAATGACTTCATACATGATAACACGCCTTGGGAATAAATTGCTCTGTCCAGTCTATTTCAAAAGTATCAATAATAAGAATTGTTAAATTGTAAATATATGGCAAATTAAAAAAAAATGGTTGCCTGTAAAGTGGGTTTTACGGGCGAAAATTTTACGTGACAACGTCTTTTTCTCGGTAGAATATTTATTGATATGATAAATAATTGTAATATAAATTGCACAAATTTTAACTATAGAAAATATATTTTGTTTACTAAAACATTGTACATGTGTCAAGTGATACGCGCGGCGGACCGATCATAGTTCGGTGACAGTTGACACATCGTTACGTTACCTTTTTCATATGTGACTCCGAGCCGCAACCTAATTTAAGACGTTGTCACGTCAAAAAGAAAAAAAAAAACTCTGAGGCTTTAACTTTAGCGAACCGGTGGTAAATTAAATTATTTGACGTTAAAAAAGTGACGTAGTTTCTTTAGTCTTTCCAAAGAGTTATTGTTATTATTTTTGATCCTACTACCTCTACCGTTGGTCATAAGTGGTTAAAAAAAATCAAGTAAGAAAAATTAATACTTGATTAAGTTACGTGAGTGCGTTGTTAAATTATTTAAAAAGGCGTTGCGCGGGAAACGGAGTGTCTTAACACTATATTCCCAAGGTTCCTGCGGTTCCCTCTGCCAACCCTGCTATGTGTGGGATAAAGCGTGAAGACATGTTTTTTCATCGGCGCTAAGACACAGCGTCTGTTCATACACGCGACGATTGTAGGTTCGATTCTTACTTACGGGAATGAATTATTTTAATTGTTTCATCCTGGTAAGTCACACACATATACACATATGGGATACTTAGTGTCTTAACACTTGCTTTATTTATCCTGCTACTTGCTAGATACAGGGTGAAGCAAGCGAAGCCTAAATAGTTGCGCCCGCAATTTTTGAACTAAAAAATATTTTGATTTTAAATGTTTTCTTATTTATTTCACTATTACAAAAGAGAAAATTGCTTTTAAATCGGTTAAGTCGTTGCTGAGGTTAGGTTACGTTTTAGGTTCTATTATATTGGTAAACGCTTTCAAATATATATATATATATATATATATATATATATATATATATATATATATATATATATATATATATATATATATATATATGTATATATATATATATATATATATATATATATATATATATATATATATATATATATATATATATATATATATATATATATATATATATATATATATATATATATATATATATATATATATATATATATATATATATATATATATATATATATATATATATATATATATAATTTTTTCATATAATAGTATAGGCAGATAAAGCTAAATCCCTCCATTATCCAATTTAGAATTGTAGTATTGAACCCACGACCGTCGATATTATTTATATTTAATTATTATTTGTATTAACTAATAGATTTATATAAACTATTTTATTTTATATACAAAATATGCAGAATGAATTAACTTTTACCACTGAAGTGAAGCAAGAGTGCTTGGACAGCGACGACTCTATATGGATAGTGCAGACTGGGGACTATGATGATGACTTGCAGAAATTACTAAAGGTATATTTACATATAAACGTTTATATATATACGCATATGCGTTTATTTACACAACACACACACACACACACACACACACACACACACGCACACACACACTCTCGCACGCACGTAAAAAAATATATATACTAAAAAATTATTAATAATTATTATAGATTAAATAAAACTATTAATAAGTACATTATTATAAGTTAAAAGAGGACCAACAGTCTGTATTATTATCTAATATAAAAGGAAAAACGAAAATTGGCATTTGGGGGAAGTCTCAACTCCACGATAATAAATACTAAATACATATAAATAACCTAAACATAATAGACGGAGATTAATCTTGAAAAATTTTTTTTCAATATACGAGTATATGGTACATTTTACCCCCTTCTCCTCTTTCTTAAGGGTTCTCCATTTAAAATTTCGTCAAAATTCTCCACTAGTTTCTGAGTTTATTCTATATAAACAAACATACAAATCTTTATTGTTTATAATATTAGAATCTATGGAAAAAATTTCTATATTTTTAAAAGGTAAACGAAACTACCAGCGTCTCTGATCTGAAGAAACACAAATGTTTTAAATGCAGGTAAGTTTTTTATATGAAAGCCTTTAAATAACTTTCAATCTACAATTATAATGTTAAAATGTTGTGAGCGGGGACGGAGAAAGCAGGGACTAAGCAACGGAGTGTCTTAACACTAGGTTCCTATGGTTCCTGCAGTTCCCTCTGCCTACCCTGCAATATGCGGGATAAAGCGTGAAGCTAAAAAAATGTTGTGAAATTACGACATCATAACCCTTTAGGGGTTATGTTTATATAAACTAAATTTAGTTACGTTTTTATATATACAGTCTTGATAACAACATATTGATTGGTTAATGTTGAAGGATTAATAAATTGTTATTTAAGATATTTAAAACCTATCGGATTAAGACAGGCGTATATTTTTAATTATTAAATCAATTAAAAAAAATGATTTCTAGAAAAATAAATGTTTTATTAATATATTATTTCCTTGAGCTTTTTATTAAATAATATGACATGTAAGTGCAGTAAACCTTAAATATATTTAAAAAAATGGTTGCCTGTAAAGTGGGTTTTACGGGCGAAAATTTTACGTGACAACGTCTTTTTCTCGGTAGAATATTTATTGATATGATTAATAATTATAATATAAATTGCACAAATTTTAACTATAGAAAATATATTTTGTTTACTAAAACATTGTACATGTGTCAAGTGATACGCGCGGCGGACCGATCATAGTTCGGTGACAGTTGACACATCGTTACGTTACCTTTTTCATATGTGACTCCGAGCCGCAACCTAATTTAAGACGTTGTCACGTCAAAATATATAACATAGATATAAAATATGTAAAGTAATTCTTTCATTTTGTTTTTACCTTTAAATTATTCTCTATGACTTTGAATATTGTTTTTAATTTATATTACAGTAAGATCTTTCCGAATTCGGAGACATTGGCTGTACATAAGTGTAAAAAAAGAGGGAGAAAACGGAAAATTATTTCCAAGGACGAGGCTGTTATATTAGTACCGTCTGAAGAGGACTTTATAAGGGTAAGATCTATATATACATATATATATATATATCTATATACATAAATATATTTGATATCTTATGATTAGACGGTAAAAAAATTTAGTGTTAAAACACTCTTTTCTCGTTTCTTATTTCACTTATAGACTATTTATTAGGGTCTTAACCTTATCCTTATAAGGGTTATAGTTATTTTAATGCTAAGATTTTTTTTAACTTCACGCACTATCCCGCTTATAATAACTAGGTAGAAGGAACCTGTTCCAAATTTCTGCCCCTTTATTCTAGATTCTTCTATTATTCTAGATTTAGCCTGTTGTGTATTAAAGTTATGGGGAATTACTTATTGTCTGGTTGACTTTCGAAAACCCAGTATTGAAGATACTGGAGGAAGGTCAGGTAAAGCATGAGGACTCCCCGTAGAGTGTATGAAGAGGTTAATGACAGTGGACGAGGCGGGAGAGGTATGTAGGGACGGTAGCGTTTGGCGCTGCGGTATATATGACTACCCCGCTAGGTATAGAGCGTGAAGCTATATATGTATGTATGTTTATGCCTGGTATTCGGTCTAATTCTAAAAATCAGAAAACGAAAATTGAGGTCGTGTCCCACAATTTAAGCCCACGAGAGAACCCCAAAAATTATTTGGTCAACAGAGTGTCTTAACACTAGGTTCCATCTACTTATCCTGTCATATGCGGGATAAAGCGTGAATCTATTTATTTATGTTATTTTTAATTTTACATTTAAAGAGAGCACAAGGAAGACCTCGTCCAACGGAAGAGTCCTGTGACAATGATCTTTTAGTAGAGGTAGGTTGATTTTTAGATAAACATTGTATATCGAATTTATTTATTCATCACTCTTGTTCTCTTTAATTTTATATCTTTTTAGTTAAAATAGATTTGAATTCGCACCTTTCGTTAAGAGGCCGACTCTCGATGCCACTAAGCCATATGTTCGTATCAAGTCAAGTTGAAATATATTATATGTACCTATAGCATTTCTGTAGGGAAATTTTTCAATTTCAAGCTAGTGGATTACTTGGATTACTTGCACTTTATTTTATTAGCTTAACATTTTTTAAGTATGGTAAAGTTAGAAATCTTATTTTTTACAGAATTTTTGAAACTGACAAAAAGTGTGGGCAAATGTCAAGTAAATCCAATTAGGGAACGTGTGGAATTTGTTTAATCAATTATCAATTGAACTGTTCAAGTCGAACATTGGCTATATTTTTCATCACTCCGCCTTTTTATGGTATTTAAAACAATGCCAAAAGTATAAATCTAGATTAAAAACTTGCTAGAGGGGCAAGTGTGCGCATTTTACAAATAATATATAATGATAATAATCATGTAGTAAGAGAGAACGATACTTATGAAACACTTTTAGATATTTGTGTAGAGTAGTGTGGATTCAATCCCTGCTCGGACAAAGCATAGCTTTGAGGTCTGCCACTCATTGGTTCTCAAAGTTTAGCGGAAAGTAAGAAATGGAGGAAGGAGCGTGTAAACTTTAAGTACTCTACTATCCTGCTACGGGAAACAGCGTGTTATTTTTTTTTAATTATTTTCAATTATTTCCATTAAGTATTTAATAATTTTATTATACAGAGAACGCGTAAGAGAAAGAGCCGAGCCTCCAGCGATGCTCAAATAGTGACTTGTGATAATTGTAACGAATCTTTCACCTCTAAAGTAAGATTGAAATTTCACATGTAAGTGTTCTTTTTTGGATTATTTATGCCACACTTTTTGTTGAGTAAAGAAATAATAATAATATATTCTTTTCTTTCTCTTAGTTAGCCTTTATATCTTTAAAATCCCAACCCAAAATGCCCAATTCGAGTTATACCCAATTCGAGTTGAGTAAAATTCTTTTTAATTTTCTATATATTTATAATTTAGATACCTAGTTGAATGTGATTCTAGACATAACATGTTCATTGGCGTAACTCAACGCCGCTGAATGGGAATCGAACCTAGCACAATTGATTTCTATTTTCAAGGCAATTTCACGATCCGAGCAATTTATTGATATCCGACGGTGAATACAAATGTATAGAATGTGAGAACGCTAAATTCTTTACGGAGACTGAGCTCTTCGATCACGTACATTTTCAACATGATAAGCAGAAACGATGGCAGTGTCCCGTCAAAGGATGCGGGAAGACGTTCTTTCTGAGGTAATTTAGTTTATTTTTGGGGTGAAAGTTTGAGGAGGACTGTTTCCAGGAGTTGGCGTGATTTTAAATAAATAAATTTTTTTAATACAAAAATATTTGTTAAAAAATTTGCATTATTTTTATTTTTAGACTTTGAACTTATAACTTGCTTTTCCTTTTGCTTCAAAAACATATTTTACGACTGTTACTGTTGATATTAGAAAAATACTTAAGTAAAAGTACTAATTTAATGAAATAAGTGAGGACCGTCGTGGCGCAGAGGCGCAACGTCTGCCTGTAACGCGACGGTTACTGGGTTCGATCCCCAGTCGGAGAAGATGGATTTTTCTATTTCCATTTTCTTCGCTATGGCAAACTAGGCAAAGCGCGGCGTTGAGTTCCGTCACTCAACACGCAATGCCTCGAAAACGGCGGAAAGTGGGGACGGAGAAAGCAGGGACTAAGCAACGGAGTGTTTTAACACTAGGTTCCTATGGTTCCTGCAGTTCCCTCTGCCTACCCTGCAATGTGCGGGATAAAGCGTGAAGCTAAAAAAAAATCTAATTTAATTTCTATGTATTGCTTTACGCTTTATACATTAGGGTAGGTGAATAAGCTCTGTTAAATAAATAATAAATCTTTTCATATATAGATAATAGAAAGGATAATTTGTTTTTTTTTGAATAGGGCAACACTAACTAAACACAGCCGCACGCACACAGACACGCGGCGCTATGTGTGCGTCACGTGCGGGAAACGGTTTCTGGACAAACAGACGTTGGATGAACACGGTGTCACTCATTTACAGGTAATTTTTATTTTTATTTCTTTTTTTTTAGCTTCACGCTTTATCCCGCACATGGCAGGGTAGGCAGAGGGAACTGCAGGGACCGTATGAACCTAGTGTTAACACACTCCGTTACATAGTCTACTCCGTCCCCACTATAGATTTATATATATTTATATTTATTTATATAAAAGACTAAAAGTTCCGTTGCAAAATTTTTAAACGGGTAACATTTAAGTCGATATATACCGTTGCTTCCAAATTTGTATATACAGGGTGTGTATGTATCGCGACCGTAATTTCAAGCAAAGTATCAACTAGCCTTTATAAACTTGAAAAAGAAAAACAAGTAATATTTTCACACGCGTACGTTATCGTGTCAGAGCGGGACAGGCGGTAACGGCAATCATAATTTCAAGCATAGTATTAACTAGCCTTTATAAACTTGTTAAAATTATAAAAGTAAAATTTTCAAGAATAAAAAAAAATTCAAACAAAACAAATAATTAAATTATTGTTCCAATATAAAACGCCATTTGTCAAGTATGACGCGAGCGTACACTGTACTGTCAGAGCGGGACAGAGATATATCCCTTTCTCATTCGGCTATTTTTTTGATTGAAAGGTGACAGATTGACAACGTTTAATAGTATTCATGCAGTACGAGATGTTTACGTCATTTGTATTTAATCACGTTTACCTCACGCGTTACACAGCACGTATAAATATAGTGAAATGGGAAAAATGATCCTGTGTCTAAACTATTGATAATTCTTAACTAGTTTTTTGTATATAGCCTTGAAATATTTTATCCTATAATAATTTTGGCAATGGCCGTGCTGTCAGATGCATCCTGTATTTGTTAGATTTCTTTTAAATTCATAACTTGTATAGGATATCTCATGTAGCAAGACAGAGGCAGGAGGAGGCTAGTGTCAAAACTCTCTGATCTCCGCTTCCCTTCCTATTTTTATAGACGCTGCGTTTTTAGCTGCGGAACTTAACGCCGTCCTTGATAGAATCTTGAACTCACAATCATCGTCCTTACAATAGCCTCTTAGCCTATAATATAGCCTAAGAAATATTTATAATTGTAATAAACAAAATAATTACAAAGAAATGATAAACGTTTTAAAATGATAGTGTTTTTATATAATATTGAAATGTTTAAATAAAATATATATTAATACATTTATTTTAGATCAAACCTTTCCAATGTCACATATGTTTAAAACAACTAACCCGCCGTTCCCGTCTCCGCATGCATTTGCGAGCTCATGAGGAGGAACTCTCTCCAGCTTTGGTTCTAGTTTGTGGTATATGCTTCAGAGCTTTTAGAGATCATAATGATGCGCAGGTAAGGATATATATATATATATATATATATATATATATATATATATATATATATATATATATATATATATATATATATATATATATATATATATATATATGTATATGTATATGTGTGTATATATATATATATATATATATATATATATATATATATATATGTATATATATGTATATGTGTATGTGTATATATATATATATATATATATATATATATATATATATATATATATATATATATATATATATATATATATATATATATATATATATATATATATATATGATATTTTTTATGTCTTCACGCTTTATCCCGCACATGGTAGGGTGGGCAGAGGGATCTGCAGGATCCATAGGAAGTGTCAAGACACTCCGTTGCTTAGGTCCCTGCTTTCCACCTTTTTTCGAGACATTGCGTGTTGAGTGGCGGAACTCAACGCCGCGCTTTGCCTAATTTCCAGAGCGAAGAAAATGGATATTTTAATCATGAATTTTGTCAGTCAGTGGCAGTTTTGTCAGTCACTTGGCATGGAAGGCAGTTCTGCTGTGCAAAGCTGCTTGAGAAACTACAGTTGGATTTTTGAAATTAGAGTTTAATAGAAAACGACGTGTTTGATTTTGTAGGTTCGATTCCCGGGAAGGGCAATTATTATAATTTATGCGAGAGAGAAATGTCAATTTACTCACCAGATATACAATAAAATTAAAACTATAGACATTAAAAGGATTCGAACACACTACCATAACTTTCATATTTTTATTCCATATATAAATTTTAGGAACATTCCGTTAAATCAACGGAATGTATAGCGGAATTTACTAAAGACTTAAAGGAGGAAACGGAAGCGAGTGAACAGTTGTCGCCCACTAGTGGGATTGTTAGACATACTGTCAGGATTGTTGGTAAGTGTTGTTTGGTTATATATAGCCTATAGGCTATATATATAGCCTTTAGGCTATATCATATATGTAGGTTTTTACCATATATATGAGGGCCGTTTAAGGGCAGGGGCGTAGCTTCTGCCTGTAAACGCGACGGTTTTAGGGTTCGATTCCCATGAGGGGAAGATGGATTTTTCGATTTCCATTTTCTTCGCTCTGGCTACTTGGCAAAGCGCGGCGTTGAGTTCCGCCACTCAACACGCAATGCCTCGAAAAAGGCGGAAAGCGGAGAATGAGATGGGTTCTGCAGTTCCCTTTGCCTACCCTACCATTTGCGGGATAAAGCGTGAAGCTATAAAAAAAACATATACATGTTATATACCCTATAGACTATATATAGTCTCAAGGCTATATCATATATATAGGTTTTAACTATATATGTGTGATATAGCCTATAGGCTATATATAGTTTTCTTTCATTAATGGACTTTACACAATCGATATTTTTCACGAATTTTTCACCGAAATAGAAAAAGTCGGTTAAAATGGCGCTATAAGATTTTCTATTGACATTATAAGGTTAAAGAGTTAGGTTTAAATATACACTTTGTCACTTACATGGAAATACAATTTAAAACTAGATTACAAAATAAACAGTCGACATTCGCAGTTTGAGAAAAAAAACAAATAGAGAATTCTGAGACACTATCTATATCTCATCCCTTTCTGAGATGCTAATCTCATGAGGAGATACTTATCTCAGAGGCACTTTCTGAGATACTAATCTCATTATCTCAATACATTTAATTAAAACCAAACTAATTTTATAATATCAATATATAACCATTCTGCGCCATTTTGAAGTTTTTTTTCTCTTTAAGTTTGCTTACAATTAGATTTTTGTAAAATACAATAATATGATATAATCAAATTGATATAATAAAAGTGAAGAAAGTGTTTCTTTTGTGTGAAAAGCGTGGTTTTTTTATCTTTTTTTATTAACAATTTCATTATTGTTTTAATAATTCACTCAGTCATTAGTTCGTTCGTTTATTCGTTTATTGAATTAGAAATAGCTTAAAAATATTAAATTTATGTAGGCGGAAAGCGGGGACGGAGATAGCAGATAGACTAAGCAACGGAGTGTCTTTAACACTAGGTTCCATGGTTCCTGCAGCCTACCCTGCCATGTGCGGGATAAAAGCGTGAAGCTAAAAACAAAAAAAATGGTTGCCTGTAAAGTGGGTTTTACGGGCGAAAATTTTACGTGACAACGTCTTTTTCTCGGTATATTTATTGATATGAATAATAATTATAATATAAATTGCACAAATTTTAACTATAGAAAATATATTTTGTTTACTAAAACATTGTACATGTGTCAAGTGATACGCGCGGCGGACCGATCATAGTTCAGTGACAGTTGACACATCGTTACGTTACTTTTTCATAAGTGACTCCGAGCCGCAACCTAATTTAAGACGTTGTCACGTCAAAAATAAAATTTATTTTTGCTTTCGACACTACCATTAAGTAATTGAGAAGCTCACGCTCTCACTTACTAGTCTAGTCTAAAAAAAGATATAAAAAAATGTACCTAAAAAAATTTGAATCCACGCCTCATGTTTACCGTCCAAGCGCTCTCACCACTAAGCCATGCGTTCTTTATCACGCTGCGTCGACATTCTTATATGATTTATACAACTTATATCGTTGTTAGCATCTCTGTAAGGAGATACAAAGATTATTACAAAGAAGAATCATTTGGTAAGAGATGAAGAACGTATGGCTTTGGCATGATCACTTGGATGTGTTTCCATGAGACGCGGGTTCGAATCTCGCTGCGTTCAAATGTTTATACGATATTTTTTTAAGAAGTTTTCTGTTCTTAGAGTGAATTAACGTTTAAAAAATCGTAAAATACCTAAATGTAGTAGGTTTTAAATATTTTTAAGGCACGTTTTTAATATATATTTTTTTTACTAGCTTCACGCTTTATCCCTGCACATGGCAGGGTAGGCAGAGGGAACTGCAGGAACCATATGAACCTAGTGTTAAGACACTCCGTTGCTTAGTCCCTGCTTTCTCCGTCCCCGCTTTTTAATATATTAAATATTTATATAATACTTTCCCAAACAGAATGCCCTCGTCTATCCCAAGGTATAGACAGGCAGGTGAATAACGCAATGAGCGAAGAACTAATGTCCAATTTGGACGAAGCTGCCAGAAATATTATAAGAGTTGTTAATATCGAAAAGGCGTTCCGTTGTGAATATTGTGAGGAGTTAGTATGAGTTTATTTGCTTTCTTTTTTTTTTTTAATAAAGCGAGCGAAGCGACAATTGCTTGTGCCTTTTTTATTTTATTTTAAGATAAGATAAGATAAGAAGAATGTAGTGTCCTAACACTAGTTAAGACACTCCATTCTCTTTAGGTTTTGAGTAGCACAACTAAATGCTGCGTTTTGTCTAAAATTAAAAATTTTAAACACACTTTACTTGGCCGTATGTATTTTTAATTGGGTAAATATTTCTCTTTGGAACGCAACTTGCAATACGCAATTTTATTTTGGGTTAGCACTATATTTTGCGTATATATAGTGGATATTTGGCGGAACACAACGCCGTGATTTGTTTTGTCTCCAAAACTATAGTTTTGTTCTACATTTTTAAAGATTCCCACATTTGTCCTATTTTATTGTTTTAGTGTGTTTTATTTAGAAGACGCGTTGAACAATCACAGAATTATACACAAAGGTATCAAAAACCCGTTCACGTGTCACATATGTAAAGTCAGTTTCGCTACATACTCTAGGTGAGAATAATTTCTTAATTTATAATCTATTTATTAATAAAAATGTAAAAATAAAAGTTTATAATGTTTAATATTATTTTTAAGTACAAATGTACAGTAATATAATGAGGACCGTCGTGGCGCAGAGGCACAACGTCTGCCTGTAACGCGACGATTTCTGGATTCGATCCCCAGTCGGAGAAGATGGATTTTTCTATTTCCATTTTTTTCGCTCTGGCAAACTAGGCAAAGCGCGACGTTGAGTTCCGCCACTCAACACGCAATGCCTCGAAAAAGGCGGAAAGCGGGGACGGAGAATGCAGGGACTAAGCAACGGAGTGTCTTAACACTAGGTTCCCACGGTCCCTGCCTCTGCCTACCCTGCCATGTGCGAGATAAAGCGTGAAGCTAAAAAAAAAGTAATATAATTATTAATATTTATGATAAGACCATATAGCACAAGTTAAAAAAGTATAAGTACCTACTATATATCAAATTAAAAAGTTATAAATTGTTTACTTTAACATAGATATATTAAAATATATAATATAGCTATGTATATTATGATGATCTAAACGAATTAAGATATACAAATATTAAGCGAGTGAGTGACAGTCAATTCTAAAACCTCTAAAGCTGCTAATATGTATTTCCTTATATAATCTGATATTTTTCTCTAAATTTTAATTCAACATCTCGTAGACTATGTACTAAGTAGTGTCTAAACACTCTGTTTTCCCTTACGCCGTATCGCAATTTGTTTCCTAACTAAAGCGACAAAATGGGAATCGAACTCACACCCTTCGCGTTTAAAATCAAACTAAACGGCTTAAAAGACATTGAAAATGCAATTTAAATTATAATATTAATTATTTAAATTCAAATTAGATGTACGACACACAAAACAACCCACGGTTTCTATAAGCGTAATACAAATGAGAGTCGAAACGAGGCCACATCCGGTCCGGCGAGCGCGGGCATCCTTGGTTATGGGGGATTCCCCGTCGTGAAGCACTTCCTGTGCGAGGTTAGATGGGAAATATGGAATATATTCTATATATATATAGTTGTTATATATAGGTATGATGACGGTATGTGAGTTCGAGTTCCATGAGGGCAATTTTTGTGGATAGATTTTTCCGTTTTATATTTTCTTCGCTCTGGTTAGTAGGCTAAGCGCGCCGTTAAGTTTCTCCACTTAACACGCAATGCCTCGAAAAAGGCGGAAAGCGGGGAACGGAGTGTCTGAATACTAGTTTTCCACCGTTCCTGCGGTTCCTTCAGCCTACCCTCCTATGAGCGGGTTAAAGCGTGAAGCTAAAAAAATTTATAGATGATTTTAAATGAAAGATAACATAATATGAATGAAAGTAGCTATGAAGTTACTAACGGTCAGGTAAGCGTGGCAATACAGGTGAGTCACAGGGTATTCTCCGTTGTGAAGAACTTTCTATGCGAAGTTAGATGAAAGTTCCATTGTAGATGGAGGATAATAATGTTGTATCTAATACAGAGAGTTTTCTAGAATATATCTTCGCAAAGTATGGTACATTGAAAAGATTTGCATCATAATATTTCTCCACAGCCATTTTTATTGTTTTCTTGATGAACTTGGAAAAAAAATTCACTAAAAACGTTTGGAATTTGGAATAAAAGTTTGACCTTCTCCAGAAATTTATCATTTTTACGCTTTGGTTTTATTCTAATAGCGGCGTTAAGATACGCCTCCATTCCTTTCATTCCCGCTTAGCTTCGACCAATTATCGACCAATGAAAATGCGCCCTCATACTGCTAATGTCCATAGAATTCTAGAACACTACATAAAATATATCTTAAATTTTTTTTTGTTTTTAAATATCCGAAAATCGATACATTAAAATATTAAATGTTTTCCAGAAAAAAGTTTCCATTATGGAATAATACTTTGAAACAAAAAAGAAATTAATGAGTAGTGTTTTGTAAATAAGTACATAAGGTTGATGAGACCGCATGGCTTAGTAGTTAAAGCACTGGGACTGTATTCAAGATGTGCCGCCACAAATCCAGCCACCAAATAATATATATTTTCTAAGGAGATATATATATATATATATATATATATATATATATATATATATATATATATATATATATATATATATATATATATATATATATATATATATATATATTTTTTTTTTTTTTTCTAGGACTGCGGTCGTTCTTACTTACATTGGACATATTTACAAGTGCATAGACGAATGAAACATGCTAATGAAAATTATATATTTAAATGTAATCAATGTGAATTAACATTTCCTAACAGGTGAGTGTATTTTTTTTTATTAGCAGCGTCGAGTTCCGCCTTATATGTTAGTGGCGGAACTCTCTCTCTCTCTCTGTTTCTGAGTAAAAAAAATATGTGAAAGGGTTTTTTATTTATTTATAAGTTTCTGGTTATATTAGGTTTTTTTATTTATTTTAGAATATTTTTATGATTTTTAAAGTGTTAATCCATACTGAGGATTTTTATATGTTTTTTTAAGTATTATTTTAGAAATTTCTTATTTTAATTGATTTTTTTTTATTTTTATGCATTTAATTCGAATTAAAACAATATTTTTTCACCTAAATTTGTTATATTCAACAAATACTTGGGCTGGAGAAGAATATTACGAACTTAATTTCTTTATTGTATTAAATCAAGTCATCTTTGGTTTTAAATAATCAAACCCGCTACCGTCTCACTTCTAACAGAGCGTTGGTTTTTAGTTGGAGTGTAACATACCATAGAAAGAAGACGCACAATAACGATGAAAATGGAGGCTTTACTAAAATAGTTCGCGATAATTATAGGTAAGTATATATTATTGTCTTAAAAATATATTTGTATATATATATATATACCGGCCGTACCGTCTACTACTTAGGCGTCTGCCTGTAAACGCGACGGTTTGTGGGTTCGATTCCCGTTCTGAGAAAATGGAGATTTTCATTTTATTTTTTTTTTGCTCTGGCAACTAGGCAAAGCGCAGTGTTGAGTTCCGCCACTCAAACGGCGGAAAGCGGGGACGGAGAAAGCAGGAACTTAGCAACGGAGTGTCTCAACACTAGGTTCCTATGGTTCCTGCAGTTCCCTCTGCCTACCCTGCAATATGCGGGATAAAGCGTGAAGCTAAAAAAATAAAGATATAAATTTGTAATAAATTAACTACAACTACTAGTTTAGTTATAAATTGTTAGTAATCATTTAATAAGAAATAAAAAAATGTCGCCAATTTTATAGTGACAGAATAAAATTAAGACAGCTAATTCTTTTATTTTATTTTATATGTATTCTGTGTTAAGAAAAAGATTATTCTAGAAAAAGACTATTCTAGTGGTTAAATTTAACGCATACCTTTTGAATACTATCTAAACACTTTCACTATTTCTTAGAGTCATAATTTCCATGGATATTCTTCAAAATCTCAAGTCCCATACCAATTATCAATTCCTAAAAAAATCTAAAATCCTACAAGGTGCAAGTTCAAATCCCGCTACGTTAAATTTTTAAATATATTCTTTTTTTTTTTCATATCAAATTGCATATAAATAATTAATGAAAATTGTAAATAATTATTTAAAACGAATTTAGAATACCCTGTCGCGACTGCGACGCCATTTTGCCAAACAAAAATGAACTCTATAAACATAGAAAGAACGAGCACAGTGACGAATCAATGCAAATAGTGAGGCCAGGTACTTGTGTTTAGTTATAACCTATATAAAACATATCTTTTAGTTTAAATGAATTTTTGACATATATATGTATGTATGTGTGTGTGTCTGTCTGTGGCATCGTAGCTCTGAAACAGATGAACCTAGTTTGGCGTGATTATTTTAATATTTTGAAAGTCAGTTTAGATTAGAGGACCGTCGTGGCCCAGAGACGTGGCGTAGAGGTTTGTGGGTTTGATTCCCACTTGGGGAAGATGGATTTTGTCATTTCATTTTTTTTACTCAACACGCAATATCGCGAAAGGCTGAAATGAAGTGTCTTAACACTATACACCTGGTTGCTGCGATTAAAAAATATGTTTATTGAATAAAAATTAATGCAGAAAAATAAAGAAAAAGTTCTTTGACAAAACAATGTACGACAGGTTCTATCCTCAGTGTGAATTAACACTTTAAAAATCACAAAAATATTGTACGGCATTTTAAATTTTTTTTTTGGCTTCACGTTTTATCCCACACATGGCAGGGTAGGCAGAAGGAACTGCAGGAACGATAGGTACCTAGTGTTAAGACACTCCGTTGCTTAGTCCCTGCTTTCTCCGTCCCCGCTTTCCGCCTTTTTTCGAGGCATTTCGTGTTGAGTGGCGGAACTCAACGCCGCGCTTTGTCTAGTTTCCAGAGCGAAGCAAATGGAAATAAAGAAATCCATCTTCCCCGTGTGGGAATCGAACCCACAAACCGTCGCGTTCACCTCTGCGCCACGACGAATTAATTATTTAATATATTAAATTTAATTTTCTTCTTTAGTTAGTTTACATTTTTTAATATATTATTTAATTTGAAAATACAGGCAATAGTCAAAATACAATTTGTAATCAATGCGGAAATAATCTGCACAACGTATATGCTTTACAAAAACATATAAAGTAAGTTGGTTCCATATAGTAATAGTAGTAGGATTGTATGACTGACTGACTAATTGACTGATGAAGGTCGGAGGTCATGGGTTCGAATCCCACGAGAGGGAATGAGTTATTCTCATATTGTAATGCCAGGTAACGCCACGTAATATATAAATAAATGTACAGGCGAAGCGAAGCGAAATAAAATCTCGATATATATAAATAAAACAATTTAACCGGATTTATCGCGTATATTATCATTTTTTAGTGAAACCCGACGTTTCGAACACTTTGCAGTAGTCCGTGGTCACGGGTAGACTGAGGTGGCATTCGTCTGTCATTTGATACAATTATTATATCAAACTACCGCCAACGGTTCCTGAGTTGCCTCGCGTACTGCCCTGGATTCCTGCAGAATGAGCTGACTGTATCCTGCCCTCTGGTGTGGTGTGTTTGGGATTTTAAAATTTTTAACTGACCCGTGACCACGGACTACTGCAAAGTGTTCGAAACGTCGGGTTTCACTAAAAAATGATAATATACGCGATAAATCCGGTTAAATTGTTTTATTTAAAATGCATAAAAATCGCGAAAATCAAAGAACTTATTATCTCGATATATATCTTTGAATTCCCTTAATTTAAGTTTTATTAAGATTGCATACACTTGTAATTTTAATTTTGATTAAATTTCTTAATGATTAAATGGGTACTATAACTATACGAAAAATCTAAACAACAATAGAATCTGATTGTAACGGAGACTTTGTGGGTTCGATTCCTATCAAGTTAAATGAATATTTACATTTCCTTACACTGAAACATTTTGAAAATAAGGCGGAAAGATTTACACAAGGTTCTCTTTCTCTTTTCTGCTATGTGCGAGATACAAGCGTGAAGCTGTTGAAAATATGATTAAAAAAACCGTTGTGATGTAGAGGCTCAGTGTCTGTCTGTGTTATGGGTTCGATTCCCATGCAGGGAATGGGGATGGATTATTTCATTTTCATTATCTTCGCTTTGGCAACTAGGTAAAGCGCGGCCACTCAACACGCAATGTCTCATAAGGTGGAAAGAGTAGTGTCTTAACACTAGGTTCCCAGGGTTCCTGCGGTTCTCTCTGCCTACCCTGCCATGTGCGGGATTAAAGCGTAAAGCTAAAAAAAAGAAAAGCTAAAGTAAATTCTATTGTTATTGTGATTCCAATATAATAATTCAATGTTTAATTTGCATAACATTTTCTGCTTTAATAAATAAAAAAACTCTCTCTTCACGGAAAACAGAGAAATACACGCCACAGATAATAAACAATCTAACACTTGTCCGACGTGTTCGCGAACTTTCCGCTCTCCGTCCGTTCTGGACGAACATGTTCGTACGCACACCGGCGAGAGACCTTTCCCTTGTGACGTGTGCGGTGTGGCTTTTAGACGGTTAGAAATTATATTTTACACTGTATATATATGTCTTGCCTTTTATTTAATTATTTAAAATTATATAAAAATACTATACGGGGACGGAGTAAGCAAGCATTAAGTAACGGAGTGTCTTAACACTAGGTTCATATGGTTCCTGCAGTTCCCTCTGCCTACCTCGCAATATGCGGGATAAAGCGTGAAGCTATAAAAAAGTATATTCTATTCTGTATGAAAAGATATTTAAAGAAAATTAGATTTTTTGAATGTAGCGGTATTCGAACCTGCGCCTCGTGGAAATTGTCCAAGCGCTCTGATGACTAAGCCATGTGTTCTTCAACACGCTGCGTCGAAATTCATATATATTTTATTTAAGTATTTTTCTAGTATGGTTTAACATTTTAAAAATTATGAAGGAGTTGTTGTTATAAGGACCGTCGTGGCGAGGAGGCGTAGCGTCTGCTTGTAAACGCGACGGTTTGTGGGTTCGATTCCTATGAGGGGAAGCTGGATTTTTCTATTTCCATTATTTTCGCTCTAGTGAATAGGCAAAGCACGGCGTTTAGTTCCACCACTCAACACGCAATGCCTGCCTAAATATCCTAAAGGAGTTATATACAATCTTACTCTATAGTTATAATCTCTCAGTCGGCTATGAAGTCCTTTCACATGCTAGTTATTTTTTCTTGAAAATATGTTTAATAGTAAGCACGACGGTTGCGAGTTCAATTCCTATTAAATTAAATAATTTTTAGTTTTTCTTTCAGGTTAAAGACTAAGCGCGATTTTGAACTTTATAAACTACGCTATATTTTCATTTATTTATATAGCATTTTCTTGACAATTTTCCTCACATTATTTTAGATCTACAGCCATGAAAAACCATAGACTAATACACACAGGTGTTCGGCCCTGGATTTGTATGAGGTGTCCAAAAAGGTTCCGTATAAAGTCAGATCTAAGGACCCATATACGTCTGAAACATCCAACGCATTTAGCTGTTATAGAGGTATGTGACATATACAGGTGTGGATGTAATGACGACCTTAATTTCAAGCATAGTATTA
>JAZFAU010000304.1:212500-320000 GCA_037178615.1 Dione vanillae | reverse complement strand
GTTTAAATTTTGCATGTGTTTTTTTTAATTTTCCAATTTTAATTACTATCAGATTTGCATTTTTTAAAAATGAACTGTTGTTAAAAATTGTTTTAATGAAGTTGTTTAAAATTTTTGTTTTATTTTTACTCATGTTTTGTTTTTTTATTAAATATTAATGAAATGGCGATTCTGTTAACTTTAGACGTAAGTGATAATAAACACATTGTTTTATAACTTGTTTTTTCATTCATATATTAATTTACTGCGAGTTTTATTAAAAAAGTTATAACAGTATTAAATTTACCTAGATTTTAAAATAATCTTAATTTATAATAACAAAGCTATATACAGGTGTGTGTTTCTTTTGTTTATTTTTAGAATGAAGGTGACAGAATGACAACGTTTAATAGTATTTTTGTAGTACGTCATTCGTGTTTAATGACGTCAACATCACGCGTTACACAGCACGTATAAATATTGTGAAATGGAAAAAATGATGCTGTACCTAAACTATTAATAATTATTAAATAGTTTTATATGCAGTCTTGAAATGTTTACCTCTATAAGTAGTTTTGATAATGGCCGTCGTGTCGATACACTCTGTATAAATATACCAAGTGACCTGTCACTTATCATATGATCAAAGAGATTAAAGTTAAAATAGAAAAACTATTTTAACTAATGTGAGCAAATTAATGTAAAATTGTGAACAAAATTATTATTCTATACTATCTTAATTATTTCTTTATAGCAGGTTAAATAGAGAGAGCCTGGCTTTAAACAATCTGTATTCCGTTTACATTCAATTATTTACATCTTGAACGGTAGAACTTATCGGTGCATTCTGTAATAAAATTAATTTATTTATCATTTTTTCTCCGAGCAAGAATCGAACTTACACTTCATAATGCTTATTATCTTAGTATCTGTTGATTTATAATTATCATTGCGATCCAAACACTATATAGGTACACACACATAACCTATCATACAAACACTTTTAATTTCAATATTTATTATATGTGTATATTATTTTTTTTCTTGGCATTATAGTGTTTTGTATTAATTTTAAATTTTATTAGAAATAGCTTCTATAAAAAGACACTTCGGGGGTGGGTGCTAATAATTATGCCACAGTTTAAGCTTATGCAGTTATTACCGTTGTAAATTGCGCTAATATTTAGCGCTCCAACAGCTAATGATAAAATTAATATTTTTACATCTCTTTTAATCGAGCTTTTTGATAAACATGCCCCTCTACGACCAGTGAAAATAAAACATCTCCCTGCTCCGTGGCTAACTCAAGATATAAAGATACTTATGGCAAAACGAAACACTGCAAAATCTAAATACAAAAAAAATCCTACTGACGAAAACTTGCTGAGGTACAAAATACTACGGAACAGATGTAATAAGACCTGTAGGGATGCCCGGCGTCGTTTCATACACTCTTCGATCAATGGCAGTAATACTGCCAAAACTTGGAGATTTCTGAACACGATGGGAATAGGAGGTAGGCGCGTTCGTGATACTGTCTTAAACAACTGTATGGATTTGGACTTGTTAAACAGACATTTTACGGCTGTTGATCTGATGGACAATAGCACAAAAATTAAAACCCTTCAATCCTTATCTTCACTTCATGTTCCCTCAAAAACTCCCTTCTTTTTTACATCAGTCACAGCAGCAGAAATACGGAGACATGTGTTAGCCATCAAATCTGATGCTATCGGTTGTGATAATATAAGTCGACATATGATCCTGCTTACTCTTAATTCTATTCTCCCAGTCTTGTGCCATATTTATAATTACTCCCTTTCCTCTAGTGAATTTCCTGATACTTGGCGGCATTCACTAGTAATCCCTTTACCAAAAATATCCAACCCCACTTCCTTTTCAAACTATAGGCCTATTTCCATACTTCCTTTCCTTTCTAAAGTCTTAGAGCGTATAGTACACGACCAATTATACCGCTTCCTACACTGTAATAATATCCTCTCCCCCTTCCAGTCCGGATTCCGCCCAGGACATAGCACAGTAACTGCACTCAACAAAGTCTGCGATGATATTAGATATAGTATTGACAATCAGCAAGTTACTGTTCTTGCCTTGTTAGATTTTTCTAATGCGTTCAACACAGTAGATTTCGATATTCTTTTAGCCATTTTAAGATCTATTAATATTTTACCAAAAGCAACTGAATGGTTTTCTTCATACCTTCGTGGCCGCACTCAGTGCATTACATTTGACGGTAAGAAAACCTCTCAATGTGATATCACAGCAGGCGTTCCACAGGGAGGTGTGCTGTCTCCTTTGCTGTTTTCCATTTTCATTAACACTCTTACTCAGCACTTAACATCACCATATCATCTTTATGCTGATGACTTGCAGATTTATCAGGCTGCCTCGATAAGCGACATACCCAGAGCGATTGATATTATCAATTTAAATTTACAAATCATTAGCAACTGGTGTAGGTCGTTTGGGCTGTCTATAAATCCAAGTAAATCTAAAGTTTGTGTATTTGGAACCTCTAAACAATTATTCAAAATTCCTTCTCCTCTTCCTCCAATCTTATTTGACAATATTTGTTTAGAGCAAAGTGCTAGTGTGGTGAATTTGGGAATCACTTTGGACGGTACATTCTCCTGGTCGCCTCAAATTTCTAAACTTAGTCGTAAGATCTTTTGCGCTATAGGATGTCTAAGAAGATGGCAATACTTTTTACCGTTAAAAACTAAAATTTCTCTTGCTCAAACACTTCTTCTTCCTATACCCGATTACGCTGACTCGTGCTACTTAGACTTATCTCAAGAACTGCTAAATAAGCTTGAACGGATGCAAAATCTCATAATTAGGTTCATCTTTGGTCTGAAGAAGTACGATCACGTAACACAATACCGTATCCAACTAAATTGGCTAACTGTTAAAGATCGGCGGAATCTACATTCTCTTTCTCTCCTTTACACTATCCTATACCATCCTGTCACTCCATTGTACCTCAAAGAAAGATTTAAGTTCTTGGGCTCAAGCTCCCTTCACTCCCAGAACCTCCGTTCCCATAACAACAATTTCCTAGAAATCCCTCTTTCCCACACCAAATGCTATGGAGACTCTTTCACTATCAAATCAGTGAAACTCTGGAATGCGCTGCCAGAGGAGATCAGAAAATCTCAGACAGTTGGTATATTTAAGCGTAAGCTTAAAAAGTACTACCTTAATCAGTATTCCTTATCTTTATAATTAGGTAAGCATGTATTTACATATTTATGTATCTATGTATGTAAATATTTATATGTATGTATATATATGTGTATGTATGTATGTATGCATGTATGTGTGTATGTATGTATGTATGTATGTATGTATGTATGTATGTATGTCTGTATGTATATATGTATGTGTATGTCTATTTATATCTATTTATGTCTTTGTATATATTTGTAAGTAAAGTAAGAGTAACGCTTTTTTTTTTGCACCGTCCCGTCTCTTATAATATGTAATATATTAAATGGTTGCCTGTAAGAGATCACTTGCAGTGATAAGGCCGCCATTGCACATATTGTGTATTATGATTAATTATTTGTATCTCTTCTTTTTTATTTTTTGTGCAATAAAGTGTTATTATTATTATTATTGTTTTTGCTACTTTAATTTGAAATAAATTATATATATCTTTTGATTCTTCGAATTCTCGGGTTCAAACGAACCTAGTCCTTTGAAAACTTGTACGGGGTCACAGGTCTAACACCTAGAGGTCCCTTAAGGAATATAAAAGATTAAAAGAAGAGGGAGGTCTTATATGGAAAATATAAACTATAATAATATAACTAAAGCGGGGACGGAGGAAGCAGGGACTAAGTAACGGAGTGTTGAGTACCCTGCCATGCCATGCAAAGCTAAAAAAATATATTTAAATGTACTATAAATATAAACATGTAGGCACTATATGTACAATATGTACTATAAATAATATTAATATAAACTAAACTAGAACTATGAAATAAAAGTTTAGATAAACTGAGTACTTGGTTAGTGATTGTGAGTATTTAGACAGGAAAAGAAAGAAGAAGAAGGGTAAGCGTTGAAATTATTTTTTTTTTAGGGTTCCGTAAGTGAGAAGTGAATAATGGAACGGTTAGATTAGTCTGTCTGTGTGTGTTGGGCTGTCAAGTTAGTTGCTCTTTCGTGATTGTACGTATTTATATGAAATGTTAAAAAAATCTTAATCAACGTATTTTGGCAAATCTATGTATATTGTTTAAAATTGTGAAATTATTAGGGAACCTTATTCTTGACCAATTTTATTAATTGTGGCGGTTGTTTGAGGTAAAAAATATATATAAATAAACATAAATAAGGCCTCATTTTAGCTGCCAGGGAGGCAGGGGTGACAAAGTTCTTTTTACATGCCATCTTGATATATATATATATATATATATATATATATATATATATATATATATATATATATATATATATATATATATATATATATATATATATATATATATATATATATATATATATATATATATATATATATATATATATATATATATATATATATATATAAACTTGGTTAGTGATTGAGACAAACGAACATCCGCCTTACTAACAGTCTCAAATTGAAGATGGTGATTCGGTTCCCACTAGATAGACCCTCATAAACCTCCAACCCCAGTGCATGGTGTCGAGAAGTAGGTACCGGTGTCACTGTCACGAGAGGTTTTTTTTACCTTCACGCTTTATCCCGCAACAGCCGGAAACTGTAGGAACCATAGAAAACAACAATATAAACATCAATTCCTTACTTTCTCCGTGCCCGCTTTCTGCCTTTTTCGAGGCATTTCGTGTTGAGTCGCAGAACTCAACGCGCTTTGCCTTGTTTCCAGAGCGATGAAATGGAAGCAGAAAATTCCAACTTCCCCGAGATGGGAATTGAACCCACAAACCGTCGCGTTTACAGGTAAACGCTACGCCTCTGCGCCAGGACGGTACGAGAAGTTATTATTATTATTTTTCTTTTTTCATTTTTGAATCTCGGCCCTAAATTGCCGGTTTAAAGAATAACACAGGCCAAAGCCAAGTGTTAATTTAAGGTGAATGAAGGTGACATAAGATGAGATGTAAGATAGAATGTGTGTATGTGTGCTTAGGAATTGACTGATGTTATTGAATTTATTGTTGTTCGAGTTTCACTATCATTCTGTAAGAATTTTCTAACAATTCTGCATGTATTCAGAATGGCAGCTGTTTGTAGACTTAGATAGGGTGGCAGGTCTAGAGTTTTTAAAGACTGATGAATTTGCTTAGGGATTACACCAGTGGTAGACAGAACTATGGGGATGATACTTACGTTATTTAACTTCCACATTCGGGTGATTTCAACTTTTAGGTTAATGTATTTAGAAAGCTTTTCGGCAATTGTACTTTGTAGGTTATGAGTGTTAGGTATGGCTATGTCTATAATTTGAGCGGATTTGTTAAATTTGTCTAATAGTGTAATATCCGGCCTATTGTAATGTGTTGTCCTGTCAGTAAGAATTGCGCGATCAAAATAAAGTTTATGCGTACTATTTTCAAGTACAGTTTGGGGAATATATTTGTAGTAAGGTGTTGGTGATGTTGAAATTAAATTATATTTTAATGCTAGTTTTTGGTGGATAATGTTCGCTATTTGATCGTGTCTGTGCTTGTAGTCAGTTTGAACTATTGCCTTACATGCTCCAGTGATATGTTGAATTGTCTCTGATAAACTATTACATCGTCTGCATTTGTCTGTAGGTATAGGTGCATGCATAATGTATTTTTGATAGTTACGAGTCTCGACTACTTGATCTTGGATTGCCAACATGATCCCTTCTGTCTCAGGGAAGAGTTCACCGCCATTCAACCATTCGTTCGACGCTATCTTGTCGACGTTAGGTAGGTTAAGATCTTTGCAATGTCTTCCATGTAGTGACTTCCTGGTCCATTCTGCTAATTTAGTCTGTATGTCGGTTTGCTTTTCGTTATTTTGTGGTGTTTTATCAATCATATTTGAAGGAGTGTATTTTCGATCATTATGTGCTATTGTTTTATGAAAAATTGATTTAGTACTTCTATTATTGAAATAACTTCTTAAAATGCTAATTTGTTTGTTATGAAGATTAGTGATATCAATTATACCTCTCCCTCCATCTTTCCTAGATAGTGTTATGCGTTGTATACAGGACCTCGGCTGGTGTTTCCTATACTTAGTCATGGTGATGTTAATGAGACGTTGTATTTTCGTTAGTTCGGTTTTAGACCAGTTTATTATGCCAAATGAATATGTTAAGACGGGTATAGCGTAAGTATTAATAGCTTTGACTAGATTCCGAGCTTGTAATTGAGAGTTTAGTATAGACTGCAGTCTGTGTTTAAATTGTTGAGTTAATTTAACTTTTATTTCTCTATGTCGTATTTGCTTTGTTTGGATGTATCCTAAATAGTTGTACGTTTAATTACCATCTAAAGAACTAATTGTTTCTCCTGCTTGTGTAAAATAAGAGTGAATAAAAGATTTTCCTTAACCGAGTTAATTTTGCACTTATCGATACCAAATTCCATTCCTATGTCTATTGAGAATTGATCTGCAAAATCAGCAAGGTGAGACAAGTCATGGACAAGTGTGGACGCATACAACTTTATATCATCCATATAAAGTAAATGATTAATTTTGTATTCTTGCACCTCAGGTGACGTATCATTGCATTGCATTATATAGCCGGGTTTTAGGGCATTTAATATATTTGATAGAGAATTAAGTGCAAGGCAGAACCATAATGGGTTGAGAGAGTCACCTTGAAAAATACCTCGTTGGATCTTAATGGGCCCCGTCGCGATAATTCCTGTTGGTGTCCTTAAGTGTAGCCTTTTTGTCCATTGGTTAGTTATACTATTTAAAAATATTTTTATCTGTGGGTGTATTTTGTAAATATTGAGAACTTCTAATAACCATGAATGAGGCACAGAATCATATGCTTTTTTATAATCGATATACATGGTATATAAATCCTTTTTCTTACTTTGTACCTGTTTGAGAATTATTGAATCTATTTTATCATTATTATTATTGATAGATATGTATATGTCGGCGCTAGGCCAGAGTTTCGCTGTTAAGATTCCATTTTTACAGTTAAAAGAGTAGGTAATATCAATTGGTTTATTCTCGTACGATAGTTAATACAGAAGAGATCAACTTAAAGTAGTTAGGTTTTTATTTAATTAACAGCTGACATTTCTGTTCAATATTCAAAAATAATATCATAAACCACTTTACATTATTTAGGTTTAAAATTTAAATAATTACACATTGACTTCAATTCTACATACTTAAGTAACAATAAAATCATAAAATATATATTTATATGCGCCCATATATACATCAGGTGTGTAGAACAGAAAGAAATGACGTTTAGTGCATACTTTTTTTATGTTATCTTTGAAAACATTATCAATTTCAATAATTATCAATTTTATCAGTGATAAGACGTTATCAGAGCCTGTTAAATTTTATCACCATATACTTAGTAACTGAGATTTTTGTGTTTGTTAGTGTCTAGACTTGTATTAGGTAAAATTGTTTTTAATTTATTGTTTTAATTTCTGTGTTTTTATATAATTGTTTGTGTTTTTGCTGTGAATTGCTTGTTTTTGTTTATTGCAAAATTAAAGTGATTTCTTGTATACTATTTAATATTTTTCTTTCAAGTCTTTACAAAGTAAATTGAAAATCCAAAATAATAAGCGGTCTTTCTTAAATATATCTAACGAAATTGATTACTGGAAAATCATTTATAGTTCAACATTGTAGTTACAAATAAATCTAGACATATTTAGTTTAAAATTAATATATCTGTGAAGCTGTATACATAGATAGTAATTAATGTAGTATGTCCCCACAAAGCAGGAACTAAGCAACGGAGTGTCTTAACACTAGGTTCATATGGTTCCTGCAGTTCCCTCTGCATACCCTGCAATATACGGGATTAAGCGTGAAGCTAAAAAATAATGTAGTATGTTCATATGTGTAAGTGTAGGCGAAAAGCCTTTTAAATTAAGCCCACTAAGAAATCAAATTAACCTTAAAGTACCTAATTTAAAAATAAAATCCATATTTTATTATATATTTTGCCTTTAGTCTTCCATAAGAATTGGGTTTAGATAATCATGTCGAGTACTATACCAGGTCTTTAAGACCTGGTATTGCTAAGCCAGTGCAAGTGATAAATTTGTCATTGTAAAAGAGATATTTATATATATCTTTGTTCTTAAAATAAGAACGTCAAACTTATGTAGTTTAGGCATATTTTGATTTAACGGTTAATATATTTTTTTATAACTTCATACTTTATCCCGCATATTGAAGGGTAGGCAGGGGGAACTGCAGGAACCATATGAACCTAATGTTAAGATACTCTGTGGCTTAGTCCCTGCTTTCTCCGTCCCTGCTTTCCGCCATTTTCGAGGCATAGTGTGTTGAGTGGCGGAACTCAACGCCGCGCTTTGCCTACAACCTACAAACCGTCGCGATTATAGGCAGACGGCCCCTGCGCCACGACAGTCGATTAAAAATTGAGAGGTTTTATTAGGCCAACACTAGAAATAACCAACACTACAAGGTAGTTTATCAGGCCAGGCCTTTAATAACTATTCCAGTACGTAAAAATCGGTATAGCAGTGGACATAATTATTTATAAAATTATATTTAATTCTATGATAGATAACTTTGCTTTGTGATTGCCGATATTGCGATTATTTATCGTGTTTCAGGTCCACACCTTTTCTAGGTTATAAAAGACTGATACTGTTTCTTTTTTCATATTCGATTTTTTTTTCATAAAATTCGTTGGAAAAAAAGTTTTTCTACATTAAGAAAATAAAATATAAGCCAAAAATATAAATAATATTTTTGAATTAATGAGAAATAATGTTGCCATTAGTAATATGATTTCGTGTTGTGTAAATCTTTCAGTGTTACTACTTAGTAATATATCACAAATACCTGTTATAAAATATTTTAAAAATCATTTTATACTTTTTTAAATATTTTAATCATTAATAAGTATGAGTACCGTCGTGGCGCAGAGGCATAAGGTTCTACCTTTAAACGTGACGGTTTGAGGGTTCGATTCCCACTCGGGGAAGATGGCTTTTTCTATTTCCATTTTCTTCGCTCTGGAAACTAGGCTAAGCGACCTTGCAATATGCGGTACAAAGCGTGAAGCTAAAAAAACAATTAATAAGTAATGAAAAAGAAACTTTATATTTTAGTTAAACATATACATATTCATGTATTACTGTGATTTACATAGAAAATTGCTTATCTTGCAATTTGTAGATAAAATACTTTTATATATTAACCGTGAATAATTTAATCTTTATCATAATATGATTAGTATGATATAAAAAATCAAATAATCAAATACAAGCAAAACTTTATATCAGAAATACGTTCGTAGGACGATGAGTGCAGGTTCAAAGCAAGGAAACCAAACAAATATTCAGTCCAATATTAAGTAAAAAAAAGCTAAATTATAAAAAAAGACTAAAAAACTAAAGATTTTCTTCACATCTGACATTATAGGTATATTTATCCTTATATATATTTTTTTTTTCAGCTTCACGCTTTATCCCGCATATGGCAGGGTAGGCAGAGGGAACTGCAGGATCCATACGAACCTAGTGTTAAGACACTCCGTTACTTAGTCCCTGCTTACTCCGTCCCCGCTTATAGGTATATCATTATTCTGTATAATCTCAATTTCCTTATATAGTATATATATATATACATATATTAACTTTGTTTAGGAAAATGCGTATATTACCATGTGTGAAGACTTACAATGAAGACGATTATAACTCAAAACAAATAGACAGAGAAATAAAACAGTGGATCAAAACTTATAACGATGTGAGTATCATTTTTTTAATACTTTCATAATTAAGGCATAATAATTTGAGTGGCGGAACTCAACGTCGAGCTACGTCTTTTTACTTTTATAGCTTACTGTAAAAATATTTTTATTGTTACCAAAACAAAAAATAAATGGTTTTCCTTTGAGTGAGAACCGAACTCACGACCGCCACTATGTCGTCAAGCTTTATATAATTAATAAATATTGTATTTTTTTTAGGCAATCAAATTGTTACTGTTGGGTACCGGCGAGAGTGGTAAAACAACGATTATAAAACAAATGAAAATACTTCACGTACAAGGATTTTCTGCCAGGTAAGAATAACAGTTAAACCAGGCCTTTTAGACCTGGTATGCCATGTACCTTGCATACAAGACAGTTTAAAACCTCCACGTACAGTTACCAAGCTGATTTATTGCATATATTTTTTTAGCTTCACGCTTCATCCTTTTATGGCAGGGTAGGCAGAGGGAACTGCAGGGACCGTGAGAACCTAGTGTTAAGACACTCTGTTGCTTAGTCCCTGCTTTCTCCGTCCCCGCTTTGCCAGTGCGAAGGAAATGAAAATAGAAAAATCCATCTTCCTCGACTGGAGATCGAACCCAGAAACCGTCGCGTTACAGGCAGACGTTGCGCCTCTGCGCTACGACGGTCCTCATAATAAAATATATATACTTCTTTCCAGTGAAAGAATGGAAAAAGCGAAACACATAAAGCACAACGTCCATGAGTCCATCTACGATATAGTACACAATATGTCTTCATTAAGTATCGCACTACAAAATATAAAAAATGTACAATCACAACAATATATATTGAAAATTGGTCCAGACGGTCCATTGGAATATACACAGGTATTTTTTTTTTAATAATTTTTGTTTATTTTACCCTATATATATATAGCAGTATAGGTAGGTTTGAAATATAGTTAACTCTATAGACTCTCTTAAAACTTGGTCCATATCCTTTTTAATACGCTTTTATTAGTTTCACTTGTAACTGAGTGACACTCCTTGCACTGAGAGACCGTGGCTTATATAAGTTGTCAGTATATACTGGCATATGAGTCTTGTTAGCCGAATGGTCTCAGGTCCGAAGTTGCAGTGCCATATTATTCGTATATTAAGTAATTGAAACTATGAAGGGAAAGGGAAAAGGAATGACCAACTCATTAGGAAAATATGGCACAAAGCGCCACACGCTTTTTCACAATAATATTAGTATTTTTCTATCATTAATAATAATAACGAAGTTTTATACTTAACTTAGAGTTAAATCACTTATGTTTTATGGCTCTCCGCTTTATACGAATTGTGAGTGGCAGAGTTCAACGCCTCAAAATGTAGCAAGTGTCACGTTTATAGTAAGAAGACTTATACCAAATAAACAAACAAAAACGAAACGGTGCTTCGTTTTTGTTTGTTTATTTGGTATAAGTGACGCGGCGTTGAGTACCACCAGTTTATAAGAAGATTTATAAAAAGCATATTTATGTATGTTTTAAAATTTGTTTACTGAAGATACTAAATAAAAGGTAGTAAGAAAAATATTTAAAGGAAACATTAGCATAGCATTTCCTCTCGCCAGATCATTATTTTTAGAAAAATGATATTCGATTGGCAAAAAATTGTAAATCCCTACAGAGATGCTAACAACGAAATAAGTTGTATAAAGCATATGAGAATTTAACTCAGCGTGATGGAAAAAGAAAGCCTAACCTTGGCTAGCCTGCCAACAAGAAAACAGCATAAAGAAGAACTTTAGACTAAAGCCAGGAGGAGGCAGAGAGAATTTCAGGAACAATAAGAACCTAGTATTAAGACACTCCGTTGCTTAGTCCCTGCTTACTCCGTCCTCGCTTTCCGCCTTTTCGAGGCATTGCTTGTTGAGTGGCGGAACTCAACGCCGCGCTTTGCTTTGAAATTATTATTTATAATTTTTTTTTTTATTGAAGAAATTATCACATTGACCCTTTTCTCTTAACATTTATCTTAAGATTTTTTTAATAAGCTTAGTACTTTACCAATATATTTCCAGGATTACTTCGACCACGTCAGGACATTATGGAAGGATGGTGGCGTTAAGGAATGTTTTAGACGATCTAACGAATATCAGTTATTGGACAGTGCTGAGTAGTGAGTATATTTTTAGAGTTCCGTACTTCAAGAGGAAATAATGGAACCTTCATGGGATCCGATCTGTTTGTTTAATTCTGGACCAATTCCAGGTCTTTCCAGGTCTGCAGTCCTTTTACGCAAATAAAAAACAAAACAAAATACTATAAACTTATATATGTAGTTCATTTCATACAAAATTAGTGTATACGACCAAAAAATTAATTGTCAACATCACTGGTATACCTACGTCATGACGGTTTATGGGTTCAATTCCCACGAGGGGAACATTTTCTTCGCCTTGGAAACTATGCAAGCGCAGCGTTGAGTTCTGCCACACAACACGCAATACCTAGAAAAGGTGGAAAGCGAGAAATGGTCTTAATACTAGGTTCCTATGGTTTCATCGGTTCCCTCTGCCTACCCTGTCATGTGCGGGATAAAGCGTGAAGCCAAAAATTATATAATTGGTGAAATTTTTTTTACAGTTTCCTCGACAGAATAGATCTCATAGCGAAAGAAAATTACATACCATCAGACGCAGATATACTCCGATGCAGACAAAAGACTAGCGGCATACAAAAAATCGAATTTAAAGTTAGAGTGAGTTGATTTAATATCTTTTTGTAATAACTTCACGCTTTATCCCGCACATTGCGGGGTAGGCAGAGGGAACTGCAGGAACCATATGAACCTAGTGTTAAGACACTCCGTTCCCTGTTTTCAGTCTTTCAAGGCATTGCGTGGCGGAAATCAACGCCGCATTTGTCTAGTTACCAGAACGAAGAAAATGGAAATGAAAAAATCCGTCTTTTCTAAATGAGAATATATTTAATATCTTTATTTTTATCTATATATAATTATTATTTATTTATTTATTAATATCTTTAATTAAATCTCGCATCTGAAGTCTATGGTGTACCATGGCTATTAACTTATTGTAAATGCGTCGATTGTCATGATAGGTAGATGATAAAGCGTGAAGCGAAAAAAAATTTACAATAGAACCCCCCATTTCATTTTAATTTTTTAAATGTCCCTTTTTTACCCATAGGTTCCCAAATCAATGCATGGTGGTGTTCAACAATTCTGGATGTTTGATGTGGGAGGACAGCGCGGAGAGAGAAAAAAATGGATACAAGTATGCTATTAAATTAATTAACACTTTTAAAATAGATTATTAAAACTGCTTTCTTATAGTTTTTACTTTTTATTTTTTATATATCTTCACGCTCTATCCCGCACATGGCAGGGTAGGCAGAGGGAACTGCAAGAAATATGGGAACCTAGTGTTAAGACACTCCGTTGCTTGGTCTCTGCTCTCTGCCGTTTTCGAGGCATTGCGTGTTGAGTGGCGGAACTCAACGCAGCGCTATGCCTAGTTTCTAGAGCGAAGAAAATGAAAATGTGAATAGAACCCATAAACCGTCGCGTTTACAGGTAGACGCTACGCCTCTGCGTCACGACGGTCCTTTATCTATATGTATGTATATGTCTCTGTGTTTAATTTTTATAATATATTCTTATAAATAAAAAAAAAAACAGGTCTTCGAAGGCATCCATGCAATATGGTTTGTGGTCGCTTGTAGCGATTTCGATCAAACTTTACGAGAAGACAACACACAAAATAGGCTGAAGGAATCTTTAGTGTTGTTCGAAGACGTTTGGCAAAGCAGGTATTATTAGTTATTTTACATCTTCTACATAGAGCCGAAGAAGGAAAAATAGTGTTCACATCCTTTCTATGGTACAATTTAACTTAAAAGCTACAATCGATTTCGAAACCTTTATATACATACGACTTTAAAATCTATCCCTAGCGGGGTAGTAAGAGAGAATAGAGCGTCATACGCTACCGCCCCTGTACACCTCTCCCGCCTCGTCCACTGACATTAACCTCTTCATAAATGCTGTCCAAAGAGTCCTCATTCTATTTACGTCACCTCAGGGCCGTAGCTAAGGGGGGGCATTGTGGGGCAATGTCCTACCTTAAAATCACAATGCCCTACCTTAAAAATGCCAAAACTAAGATAAAATACATTATTGGTCTACGCAAATATAATATTTTATTTACTTTCGCCCTACCTATAATCAATGCTGCCCTACTTCAAATTTGACTCTAGCTACAACCCTGCATGACCTTCCTCCAGTATTTCCTAATTCTTGTTTTTAAATAAAGTTTTAAAATTAAAATAAAGGTCTAAAGATTTAAAATACACATGATGTATCCTTCAGTGGAGACGCCAAATATTAAGACCCCAACCAGCTAGCTCACTGCCACAAAGTGTCAATGTTTTAAATATATATTTTTTGGCTATTGGTCTTTACTAGTTTGATGGATACGAATATGGAAGGACGAGTAGATAGAAATCGAATGAAAGGTGACAGATGACAGGTGACAGGTGACAGATGACGCAAGTTTTGAGATTGACGTATGAATGTCATTATGTAAATCAGAGTGAAATTTAAAAAATAATTGAAGACATGAGTGAATGAAGGGGTTGTGTAACATTTTTTGTAAAAACTGATTTTTATGGTGAATGAAGGAGTTATGTACATATTTTGTTTAATAAATACTAATTCGTATACCTTCTAATTTTTTCATTTATTTTTTTCGCTTCATATTAGTAGTTCATTATATTAATAACAATTCAACGCAAATAGTTATGTACATATTTAACAATAAAATGTCCATTACCGCCACATTTTCAAATTGTATCATATCCCCTTCATCCACTCATGTCTTCAATTATGTAATGATATATGGCTTACGTATTTATTATAATAATGCATGAAGCGAACGGAAGCTTACAAGCGAAATGAATTTAATTAAGAAAACCTTTAATATATTGACATTAAAGGTAATAATTATGTGAACTTTTATTTAAACTTCGTTATTTACAATATTATCTTATAAATTACAGGTTTTTAATAGAAGCAGGTCTCATAGTGTTTCTGAATAAACAAGATTTATTACAAAATAAGATTAGCCAAGGCAAGAGTATAGCTCCGTACTTCCCAGAATATAACAGGTTCGATTCCCAAGGAGATGAATATACGCGGACCAAGTTATTTATTAAGAGTATGTTTGCTGTAAGTATGATATTTATTTTTTAAGTTTCACAATCTTTGTAGTTAGGCTGTTGAAAATCTTTCGCTCACACTTTAATTTAAATTACGCGTTTAATTTAAACTATATTTAAATATAATTAAATTAAATTAAGCTATATTTAATTTATATTTTTTTTTAATTCACACATTATCCCACATATAAAAAGGTAGGCAAAGAGTATCGCAGGAACCGCAGGAACTTAGTGTTAAGACTCTCCGTTTCCCGCGCACCGCCTTTTCGGTAAGACTCGATTCCCACTCGATAAAGATAGATTATTTCGTTTCCATTTCCTTCGCTCTGGCAACTACGCAAACGCGGCGTTGAGTTCCGCCACGAAATACCTCGAAAGGCAGAAAGCAGGGAATGGTTCCTGTGGTTCCTCTGCCTACCCTGCCATGAGCGGGACAAAGCGTGAAGCTAAAACAAAGGGAAAAAATATTCCTATAAGAAAATAAGTCATATTTTATTTACTACAGGAGCTCACAGTAAAAAAGCGTGAACGCCGCAACTTTAGTTCGTCAGCGGAAAGATTCGTCATATTAGAAGCTAGCCGTCCCCGTGAATGCTACTTCCACTTCACAACCGCGACTGACACTGACAATGTGCGCGCCGTCTTCAAAGACGTACACCAGATGATACTTACGCATATTTTAAATAATATTGGCGTATATTAAATTATTAATAAAAATTTAAATGTTATTTTTTTTTCTAGTTTCACGCATATTGCAGGGTAGGCAGAGGGAATTGCAGGAACCATTTGAACCTCGTTTTTAAGACACTCCGTTGCTTAGTTCCTGCTTTCTCCGTCCTCACTTTCCGCCTTTTTCAAGGCATTGCTTGTTAAGTGGCGGAACTCAACGCCGCGCTTTGCCTAGTTTGCTAGAGCGAAGAAAATGGAAATAGAAAAATCCATCTTCCCCGAGTGGGTTATTTTAGTTGAGCGAGTTATTTTATTTTGAAAGGGAAAACTGTTAATTTTATAGATATATCACACTACAGACATTCCCAGGGTTTGAAACTAATTTTGAGTAATGTAAGGTACACACTACCCCTTCTCCCCTCATTTTTACTGAAAGCTACCTTAGCTTTTGTTTTGTTAACTTTCAAATTTCGTCAAATCGGTCCAGGATTTTTTTAAGTTTATTCAAGACATATAAACAAACATACAAGTCTATAACATTTTACACCCCTTAGGTTTATAATTATCTTCGTAAATACTACTTAAGTTTGACACTAACAACTTGTACGTTGGATATAAGGTAGATGGGGTTTTTCCCACATTTTCTTTTGGCTAAATTAAATAAACTGAGGTGCGAGTCCCTCAGGAGATGATCTTGCCGCCGACAGCTTATCTCAATAAAACACGATAGTGCTTGTTACTCTTCAGGAACAAAACTTTAAAGACATTACACACACTCCACACTTAAACAAATTTATAAAATAATGTTAAAAGATATTTTTATTATTTCTGTTTAATCATCATTATATATTATTAGCGTTAAAGCGTTTTAATTGCGCACACTTACAGAAGCGAGATTTTAAACTAGAATTTTAGTTTTTGTACCATTTTAAAAAACTCTAAAAGGCAGATTGGTGAAAAATATAACCTATGTTGAACTTGAACAGTTCAATTGATAATTTATGAAACAAATTCGACACGTTAGCCTTAAATTGGAATGTGGTTAAAAAATATTCGCGCCCTTTTTTAGTCCGAAAAATTGTATCTTTTAACAAAAAATGATTTCCAAACTTGCCATCCTTAAAAAGTATAAATACATTCCTTCGTTTATCATAAATTTTAGCCTGTATGTTATTCTGATATATAAGCTATATTACTGCAAAGTTACATACAAATGCGTTCAGTAGTTTTTCGGTAATACCGTAACAAACATCTATACAAACAAATTTCACATTCGTAATATTAGTACCTAAGATCACATTATAATTTGTAAAAGGAAGGATTAGAACATTATGATCCTACAGTTTCTGTCGTTTTATTTAAAAAAGGCCTCCATTATTACTACACTAAAGACCGTCGTGGGGGCCGTCTTGGCGCAGAGGCGTAAGCGTCTGCCTGTAAACGCGAATTTTGTGGGTTCGATTCCCGCTCGGGGAAGATGGATTTTTCTATTTCCAATTTCTTCGCTCTGGCAAACAAGGCAAAGCGCGGCCTTGAGTTCCGTCACTCAACACTAAATGCCTCGGAAAAGGCGGAAAGCGGGGATGGAGAAAGCAAGAACTAAGCAACGGAGTGTCTTAACACTACCCTGCAATATGCGGGATAAAAGCGTCAAGCTAAAAAAAACCCTCAAATTTAACTTCTTTTTTGTATTTATTAAATCAAATTAAACTAAAAATATAATGTTACATAGAGATTTCTATATTTTAAGTTATCTGTATGCGGATGATTTGAAGTTGTACCAACATAGCCATCTTACATAGCCATATACACGAATTGTATGATTTTTTTTTTTTTAGCTTCACGCTTTATCCCGCACATGGCAAGGTAGGCAGAGGGAACTGCAGGGACCGTGGGAACCTAGTGTTAAGACACTCCGTTGCTTAGTCCCTGCTTTCTCCGTCCCCGCTTTCCGCCGTTTTCGAGGCATTGCGTGTTGAGTGGCGGAACTCAACGCCGCGCTTTGCCTAGTTTGCCAAAGCGAAGAAAATGGAAATAGAAAAATCCATCTTCCCCGACTGGGGATCGAACCCAGAAACCGTCGCGTTACAGGCACACGTTGCGCCTCTGCGCCACGGTCAATATTTTATATAGATATATAAATAAAAAAAAACGATAAACAAATAAATATATAAATGACGCTCGAGTTGCTATCCAACGTCGTGTTGGGATGAAACTTTCTGTCTGTGGGTAAATCCAAAAAAATCGGAAATCTACTTGTAAGTAAAATCAGATTAGAATTCACTACTTGCGTTTGTGTATTCCAATTCCATATTATGATAAAGTGAAGAAATTGTGATCCAATTTTTGACTTGGACACCCTATATTAAAGAACTTATTAAACGTATATATCGGCGCCAGGGTTTCGTTGTTCAGATTTCATAATAAAATAACAGAGTGGTACCAATTGGTTTATTCTCGTACAATAGTTAATACAGAAGAGATTGATATTACATAATTCAGTCCTTTTATTTATTTATCATTTGACATTTCTGTTCAATATTTAAAATTAATATCATAAAGAAATTAACATTACAAATAGGTTTTTTTTTTCTTTTTTCTTCTAGCTTCACGCTTTATCCCGCATATTGCAGGGTAGGCAGAGGGAACTACAGGAACCATTTGAACTTAGTGTTAAGACACTCCGTTGCTTAGTTCCTGCTTTCTCCGTCCTCACTTTCCGCCTTTTTCGAGGCATTGCATGTTGAGTGGCGGAACTCAACGCCGCGCTTTGCCTAGTTGCCAGAGCGAAGAAAATGGAAATAGAAAAATCCATCTCCCCCGAGAGGGAAACGAACCCTCAAACCGTCGCGTTTACAGGCAGACGCTTACGCCTCTGCGCCACGACGGTCCTCATTATAGGTTTTATTGATTTATTAAATTAAACATTAATACTTTCTAATAATAAAATCATAAAATGTATATTGATTTGCGCCCATATATACGTTTCTCCCTTTGCAGCTTTAACCTAATTAAATCAGTACCAATAGAAATAAATAACGTTTTGTTTGTTTAAAAAGGACTCGTATAGTATCAATTTGAACCAATCTACATATTATGAGTACAATATAATTTTATTAACTTTAAGAATAAAGCCGTGAGCGAGTCGCTTGTATACGAAAAAGAAAACTCCAGAGATAGAATGTACTAGAATTGCTACTACAAAAAGACGTTCTCCCACGAAACACAATCAAATTGCGGCCCTGAAAAGGGCCTTGTTTGACAAAATAAATAAATTCAAAACACAATTATTATAATAACACTTTATTAATTGAATACCAATCCGAAATCGAAAATAGCCATCATCCTCCAAAGCCATACAACGTGCGCCCTTGTCTTTTCAACGCGTATACCACATCCATTGCTGTCACCGTCTTCCTTTTAGCATGCTCCGTGTAAGTTACAGCATCCCTGATCACATTTTCTAGAAAGATCTTTAGAACGCCGCGAGTTTCTTCGTAGATCAATCCGGAAATGCGTTTAACGCCGCCGCGCCTCGCCAGTCTCCTGATGGCCGGTTTGGTGATGCCTTGGATGTTGTCGCGGAGAACCTTCCTGTGACGTTTAGCGCCGCCCTTGCCTAATCCTTTTCCTCCTTTTCCACGTCCTGTCATGTTTACGGCGTTACAAGTACTGATCTTTTTTGTCGTGACTCGCTTGTATTTATAATTGAGTTTTAGTTTTGGATTTGAGGGTAGTTTTAATTTTTGTCGCTTATTGCATTTAAATGTTTTAAGATTAAATTTAACAACTTATTGATATGTTATTTGTAATTATTATATATGTTGTATGTTTTATAATATTGTTTAAGTACAATAGAAATATGTTTAAAAACCATATTACAAAAATAGATTTTAGAAAAATTATGTGTATATATTTTTTGTAGCTTCACGCTTAATCACGCATAACGCTTTATGCGGGTTAAAGCAATAACTCTCCGTTCCCCACTTTTTCCTTGATCTAAGACATTGACTGATATCTTGATGTATTTTTTATAGCTTCACGTTATATCTATACCGCATATAGCTGGGTAGGCAGTAACCAACTACCTAGGTATTGGGAAGATTAAGGCACTACGTAATCCGTTTTCTGTCTATTTAGACATTGCGTGTTGATTAGCGTAACTCAACGCTGCGCTTTAACTTTATTACTAGAGCTAAAAAAATGAAATTATGTAATTCTACTTGAGCGGAAATCGAACCCACGAATTTTGAGTTGACATTCAAACACGTTCAAAAGGAAAAATAACTAGCAAGTATTATAAATTGATAGCTGACTAAGAGATTATTACTACACTTCACAAGTGTAAATTTGCTAATAGTTTTTTTTTAGCTTCACGCTTTATTACGCACATGGCAGGGTAGGCAGAGGGGACTGCAGGGACTATTGGAACCTAGTGTTAAGACACTCCGCTGCTTAGTCCCTGCTTCCTCCGTCCCCGCTTTCCGCCTTTTTTCAAGGCATAGCGTGTTGAGTGGCGGAACTCAAAGTCGCGCTTTGCCTAGTATCCAGAGCGAAGAAAATGAAAATAGAAAAATCCACCTTCCCCCCATCTGGGAATCGAATTCAGAAACCGTCGCGTTACAGGCAGACGTTGCGCCTCTGCGCCACAACAGTTCTTGCCCTTTTTATTTTGTAATGCACCGTAATAGTGCATTGTTGATTAAAATATTTTTATAAGTAGGCAAAGCTTATTTACCACAATTTAGTATAATATTTAAATGCACATAATTTTATGTTAAAAATCTAAACAATGACGCTTAGAAAGAAAAAGATAAAAAAAAATTTTTTGAAATTATATTTTACTTCAATTATTTTAACGTGACGGTTGGTGGGTTCGATTCTCGCTCGGGGAAGATTGATTGTTTTATTTCCATTTTCTTCATAACTGAGCAAGCGCGGTGTTGTATTGTACACAATGCCTCGAAAGACGGAAAGCATGGAATGGAATGTCTTAACACTAGGTTCTAATTGTTCCCGCGGTTCCCACTGTCAATCCTTCTATATGAGGGACAAAGCGTGAAGCTACCAAAAATACATAAAATAAGTAAATGTCAGCTAATACCTATTTATAATTCACTTTTAGGTAAAATAGTCCTTTTTAGGTAGAATAGTCTACCTTCAAATTTTAAAAAGTTGAAATACCTCCGAAACTATATAATACACGCTTTAGCTTCACGCTTTATCCCGCACATGGCAGGGTAGGCAGAGGGAACTGCAGGAACCATATGAACCTAGTGTTAAGACACTCCGTTACTTAGTCCCTGCTTACTCCGTCCCCACTTTCCGCCGTTTTCGAGGCATTGCGTGTTGAGTGGCGGAACTCAACGCCGCGCTTTGCCTTAGATGCCAGAGCGAAAAAAATGGAAATAGAAAAATCCATCTTCTCCGACTGGGGATCGAACCCAGTAACCGTCGTTACAGGCAGACGTTGCGCCTCTGCGCCACGACGAACGACTATATAATACAGTAACATTTAAAAAAATAAATAGACGTCTCATCCAAAAAACACAAACAAATATCGGCCCTAATAAGGGCCTTGTTAAATAAAATCAAATAATAAATAGCTTAAACAAATATTCTATGTCAAATAATTTCGGTATCACGATTCCTGATGATCCTGACTTTTCTGGTACATACTGATTGCTTTCATTGCCTCTATGTTGGCGTGCTTCGCGAGTTCTCCTGGTATTAGCAGCTTTATGGCGGATTGGATCTCCCGACTACCTAGGGTCGTCTTCTTCCCATGAGCAACTAACCTCCCAGCCTCAGTGGCAATCTTCTCCAGCATATCGTTGACAAAATTATTCATTATCAACATAGATTGTCTTGAAATCCCAAAATTATCCTTAGCAACAAACCGGAGAAGCTTGAACAAATATATGGCGAAGCTTTTGAAGTTCTTCTTCTTCAACTTCTTTATTTTCGTGATGGGTTTCTCTATGATGTCCTTCTTCGTTTTGGGAATGGGCTTTTTCGGTACCATTTTGTAGGTTTTTGGTTTACTTTTGTTAGTTCATAGGTACGAAAGTACGACTTTTCATTTTATTTATATAGATTTTTATATACACACAACTGCTATACTCTTGATCGAGATAACAAATATATAATCAGTTAATTATAAAGTAAGATTGAGTAATAGTTAAATTATTTCAAATCTTTGAATGAATGTTTGAATATAAACATAACGATTCTGGGTTCGATTCCCACTCGAGACTCGCTCTAGAAAGAAACGGGTTTAAATTTACTAGATTCTTTCCACCAACCCTTTTAATATATCAAGCAGTAAAGAAATTAAAAAAAAAGATAATTTTAAGCATTATATGCTAAATTAAATATACGTCGTATAATAATTTACGTATAATTATTTAATATATACGTCGTTATTCATGACATGACGTTTTGTTTCTTGACACGCATATGGCAGGATAGACAGAGGGATCTGTAGGAACCATAGGAACCTAGTGTTAGGACACTCCATTCCCTTCTTTCCGCATTTCGAGGCATTTTGTGTTGAGAGTCGTAACTCAACGCCGCGCGTGCCTACTTACTAGTTAGAAAACGAAATAATCTATCCTCTCCGAGTGGGAATCGAACCCACAAACAGTCGCTTTTACAGACAGATTGTCCTCCGCGAGCTAATACAAGGTCATGCGATAAATTTTGTAAAACAGTTTAAAGTATATAATACGGGCCGTCGGCGGAAAGGCAGAAAGTGAGGACGGAGAAAGCAGGAACTAAGCAACGGAATGTCTTAACACTAGGTTCATATGGTTCCTGCAGTTCCCTCTGCCTACCCTGCAATTTTTTTATCGACTTATATATTAAAATATTAACCAATTCTTAAAAAATACACAAATTTTTTAAATTTAGTACTTTTTTACTCTTAAAACAAATTGAGGACCGTTGTGGCGCAGAGGCGTAAGCGTCTGCCTGTAAACACAACGGTTTATGGGTTCGATTCACATGAGGGGAAGATGGATTTTTCTATTTCCATTTTGTTCGCTCTGAAAACTAGGCAAAGCGCGGCGTTGAGTTCTGCCACTCAACACGCTACACCTCGAAAAAGGCGGAAAGCGGGGACAGAGAAAGCAGGGGTTAAGCAACGCAACGGAGTGTCTTAACATTAGGTTCGTATGGTTCTTGCAGTTCCCTCTGTCTATCCTGCCATGTGCGGGATGAAGCTATAAAAAAAAACAAGTGAACACAAAAAAAAAACAAAAGTGAACTAATTTATTTAAACTATTAAGTTTACGCTTTATCCCGCTCATAGCAGGATAGGCAGAGGGAACCGCAGGAACTTTGGGAACCTAGTGTTAACCTACTTAAATTATCAATATAAGCAAATTATCACTATAAAGATAAATGTATGTACCTACAAATATCCTCTCCTCAATCGTCAAATGAACAAAACCACGAGGGTAGATAGAAAAATAATATAGCAAAAATACTATAAATAGCGCGTACAACCGTTCAAAACGTAAATCGCGCACAATGGCTCGTACTAAGCAGACAGCTCGAAAGTCTACTGGAGGCAAAGCACCTAGGAAGCAGCTAGCAACAAAAGCTGCCAGAAAAAGCGCTCCAGCTACAGGCGGTGTGAAGAAACCCCATCGATATCGCCCTGGAACTGTCGCTTTACGGGAAATTCGGAGGTACCAGAAAAGCACGGAATTACTTATCAGAAAGCTCCCATTCCAAAGATTGGTTCGAGAAATAGCCCAAGATTTCAAGACAGATCTACGTTTTCAAAGCTCAGCTGTAATGGCTCTGCAGGAAGCCAGTGAAGCTTATTTGGTTGGGCTTTTTGAGGATACCAATTTGTGTGCGATACATGCTAAGAGAGTGACTATAATGCCAAAGGATATTCAGTTGGCGCGGAGAGTTCGCGGTGAGAGAGCGTAGAAAATGGAGAAAATGTTTTGAGCGCGTGGTTTTTGGACAAAGCCCTTTTCAGGGCTGCAATATTTTGTTTCTTGACGGAATCGTCTTATTAACTGTATGTTATAGTAAATATCTAGCAAGTAATACTCAGAGAGGTCCGTTATCATATAATTAGCATTAACTTGGTGAGATTAGCTTAAAATAAATTAACAACATCATATTTGAATATATTTATATGTTATAATATTTATTTTATATATTTTAAAATTAATCCTTTTTTAAAAATTTATATTTTTTTTACAAACTATATAGTACAATATATTATATTATATTTTAATATAGTAAAATTATATATAAACATACTTATGGAAAATTGTAAACGTTTTATAGAAGCCTCGGTAGCGCAGTAGGCAGCGCGTAAGTCTCATAATCTTAAGGTCGTGAGTTCGATCCTCACCCGGGGCATATATTTTTTTAATATAGTAAGTGATATTTTTTTTATTTTATTCTAAATAAAACAAAATATATATTTAAACATTTATTTAAACAGTGTACAATACAAACATCCAGACGTATATGAAACGTTAGAAAATTGGCAGCCCTTATAAGGGCTTTGTCTTTCAGGCTTATTGGTTTCAAACCTACATCATAATAATTTAAATCACATATATTATCATTCTTCTCCAAAATATTTCCACAATTAGACTAACATATTCTTCTTCTTCTTCACAAACGGGACGGTCTACTGCGGTCTTTTCACGGTCTTTTTAGGTAGAAGCTGAGCATTGATCGACGGTAGAACTCCTCCTTGGGATATTGTCACACCAGTTAGCATTTTGTTGAGTTCTTCATCATTTTTTATAGCGAAGAGTATGTGTCTTGGTATTACACGAGTTTTATTATTTTGTTTCGCGACTTCTGTGGCCAGTTCCAAGATTTCTGCGGAAAGATATTCTAAGGCTGCAGCCAAGTATACTGGAGCTCCTCCACCTATCCGAGGTGCGTAGTTCCCTTTCTTCAGGATGCTATGGATGCGGCCTACTGGGAAGTGGAGGCCGGCGCGAGAAGACCGTGATCTGGTTTTCTTTGCTTTAGACATGTTTCCTTGTCAATTGTCTATTGTCAATTGTATTGGATGAGGGATTAGCGCTTGTTTATATAGGATTTTGTTGACGCACATACGTTTGTAGTTGTGTGATGTTAGGAGGGGATTGAATGACGAAATATGTATATGTAGATATATACATATATGTATGTTATGATTATCATTTTTTATATGAGAAAACATAGTACCATAAAATTGTTTTTTGTATACTTGTTTTGCGTTTAAAATAATGATAATTATTTTATATTTTAATAATTATATTTAATAATTAAATAAATTAAATAATTCATTAAAAAAACATTAATAATTAATTAAATTTAATAATATATAATTTTATATTTTAATAATTATTTTTACACAACAAGTATATTTTTGTATTCATTGATTGGCGACACAATATCGGAAAAATTATAAAATTAATTTTTCAAGGAGGTTAAAATTATAGTTATAGGTTTATTACCCTCTTAAAAATTGATTGAGGACCGTCGTGGCGCAAAGGCGCAACGTCTGCCTGTAACGCGACGGTTACTGGGTTCGATCCCCAGTCCAAGAAGATGGATTTTTTTATTTCCATTTTCTTCGCTCTGGCATCTAAGGCAAAGCGCGGCGTTGAGTTTCGCCACTCAACACGCAATGCCTCGAAAACGGCGGACAGTGGGGACGGAGTAAGCAGGGACTAAGTAACAGAATGTCACTAGGTTCTTATGGTTCCTGCAGTTCTCTCTGCCTACCCTGCCATGTGCGGGATAAAGCGTGAAGCTAAAAAAAAATGATTATCATGTTTTTAAATATGACACGCCTTTTTTTCTATAATTTAAAACATTAAATTACTACGCTTTTCAAGCGTTTGACTAAAGATGCGACGTGGGTTCGATTCTCACAAGGGAGTAGAATGACATGGGGTATGAGGACTCTCCGGAGAGTATGTATGAAGAGGTTAATGACAGCGGACGAGGCGAAAGAGATATGCGTTGGGCTCTCCGTTCTCTCTGACTACCCCGCTAGGGATAAATCTTGAAGACATGCATGCCAAATCGAAATACCCTATGAGTTTTCAGTCATCTGTCATTCACTATGTAACAGAAAACGATTCAATATATTAATTAAAATTGATCAAAATGCAGGTAGTTTTATAATTGACTTAAAATTATTTATTGGTGATACTCAAAATTTAAGGAACATGTAAGTATAAAATATGACAAACGTTTGATTTTTGTTTGACGAAATGTTTTTTTTTAATAAATAAAATTCAGCGTTAAGCTCCGCCGCTCTATACATATGGGTAGAAAAGAGGTAGAAACTATAGTGAAGTGACAATTGATTATATACATTTTGTATTTCTATTATTAAAAAATATCGTTAAACAATATACAGATTATATAATATTATACGTTTTAATTGAACGAAAGTGTGAGACAAATTTCATTATTAAAAAAATAAAGATAACTATACAATCACGTTGGATTAAAAACAAGGAAAACGTTAAAAAATGACGAAAAAACAATAAGTAAATCTTTAAATGTAGGGTAGGAAGAGTTTACCGAGACTACTTAAGCTTAAGTTTTCTCGAATGTAGAATAAAAATCTAGTGTTAAGACACTATGTTCTCTACTTGTCGTGTAATTCGCAACTCAACGCCGCGTGTTGTTTTACGGGTTCGGGGAAATTAAATAATTTACCCTTTCCGAATGGCCATTGAACCAACGACCGTGATTTTACAGTCGTACAACTTGCCACTGTACTATAATGCCTTATTTGTGCTAGTAATTACATAAATTTATGTATATATTAGTATAAAGGCTTTAAATTAATATATTTTTTAATATTTCGTCATAAGATTACTGGGGTGGGCACCACTGTATTCTGGAATGGGCACAGACAGAGAGATAAACACTAAATGGACAGAGAAATATAAATAACACTCTGCTTTATTTTGAAGGTCAAAATTCTCAATGTTAAATAAATATGTCAATAAAATGATATAAAATGAAAGCGGGTACAGTTGTAGCTTTACATCTTATGTCGGAATAAATAACCTTTTTTTTTAATTTTTCATTAATTTTTATATTCTCTAAATTCTTGGTGAAGTGAGTAATGTGTTTATCAGTATATGTATATATGTATGTATGTATGTATGTATGTATGTATGTATGTATGTATGTATATATGTGTGTGTGTATGTATGTATGTATTGACTGATTGACCGACTTCATATGTAAATCTATTCGTAATCTTGTGACACAATAACAATCAACCAAAATCCTTTCTGCCAAAATCAAATATTGCTTAGAATATTGTCTTAAAAAACTAATTATTGATATTGCAAATCTACAAATAATTAATTTTATCATGTTGACGGTCAAAATATCTTTGTACTGTTAGTAAAATTTATTTACATACATCTAAATTAGAAATCAATATATATTTTTCTTTACCATTTTTAGTATATAATAAAAACCCCTGTATACCTCTACCCCCTCGTCCACTGTCATACACACCTCTATACACCTCTATACACTCTCCGGGGAGTCCTCATGCTTTTTACGTAACCTTCCTCCAGTATCTTCGATATTATGTTATCGAAATTTAACCGAGGTCCCCCTTACCTCTTTCACCTCAAACTATAAAAAGTTTTATACATAAAGTGATCAATAAGGAACGAGAAGACAGAAAAAAATATATAGGTAAGTTTCTTTTATTTTCTTTTTATTTTATAGGATGGTAAACAAGCAGAAAAGCCACCTGACGTTAAGTGGACACCCTCGCTTGTAGACATCCACAGCCTGAGAGGATGTAGATGCGTTGCCAGCCTTATAAAAGTAGTAGTAGTGTAAGTTCAAAAGTAAGTTAGTAAGTTTAATAAATTAAAAAAAAAATAAAAAAAAAGCAACAGATTCTCTAGTAATATAATAAAAATATCAAAAAAGATATCTTTGATATAGTTTAAAGGTTACGTACCCCTGCACGCAGCTGGCAGGCAGATGTGCATAACGGTCGCTGGCACGTGTCACGGACGTAGGGGGTTCTATAGAGGTAGTACACTGGCATATGATCATGCAGCGACTCCTCTCGTAAAATGCAGGTGAAAATTTCTATGAGTTTTTTTGTAATTTTTCTTTGAAGAGAATTAAGAAGAAATAGAGAGAGAAGAGAGATTAAAAGAGAATTAATAAACTTCATATCTCGAAAGTTGTCAATTTCTTCTGTATATATTCAAGTATTGTTGTTATGCATTGCTTAGAAACGGAGTGTCTTAACACTAGGTTGTTTTGGTTCCCTCTGGCTATTCTATGAGCGGGATGAAGCGTGAAGCGTGAAATAATATTTTTTATGTCATGCCTAACATGTATTAGTTCGTAGGCTTAATTCTTCGTTAATTAAAATTTTTATTAAGATTTTATCTTGATTTCTATAAAATATATTGTAACTCAGAGAACAGTTTGTTTAATCAAAATTGGTTCAACAGTGTCTAGGTTGTGGTCTTGACACGCGAGGGATAGGACAAGAAATTCTAGTATCAAGACACTCTTTTAACTGCTATCCACAACACTTCGAAGCGCATTAACTAACGTAACTCAACGCTGCATACTATCTTACCTGAGTGGAGAAATGAAAATGGGGAAATGACCCAACTACCATCGTGTTTTTCTCTCAAACGATATTTTAGCGCGCCATATATATATCTATATTTTATATTTTACAAGGGACCCCTAAATTCTCACCCCACAAAAACATTCGTCTGAAAGCTCATTCAATAATTGCACAAGAGTGTAAATATCAAGAATAACGAGTGTATCTTTACTTAAATATCAACTTTATTAGTACAAAAATAAAGTCTATAATCGATTATAATTCAATAATTTGTACTACTCAAAAATATTCAAACGTATTTTATAACTAATTTAAAGCAATTTTAACGTTATTTCTATAAGAATATGATTTAAAAAGTGTTGCAGGAAATAATGAACAGTATTTCATTGTTAAAAGAAAAAAATAATAGATTTACGTGAAAATCAACCATGCTTATATAGAAATAAAGTTGAATTTGCTTTGTCTGCAATATAAAGATGGCTCGTGCTACAGGGGTGCGCTCGCGCATTCGACCCTAAATTTTTTCGAAAAATTCTTCAGTTGACGGTTGCTCGTTGTGAAGTGAAGACGTGTGTGTTAGTAATAATATTAATTGTGAAAAATTAAGAGTGCCTAAATATAGTTTTATAGTGATTTAAGTAATAGCCGATTGAATATATTTTGTTCTATGTGTTCTTCTCTTTTTTATTTATAAGCCATATATTCTGAAGCTGTTTTAGTGTTTATGAAAATTAAAAAAAAATAATTTTAATATTATTATTTTATTGTGTATAAAATTGTTTAAGTGTAAAGCCAAGTTTTTTAAATAATAAACGTGTTTTAAGAAAACCAGTAGACCCTAACGGTCATGCTTATAAAGACCCCTACAGGAACTATGGTCTAACAGAAAAGGGGAAATTACGCTTAAAAAACATGGATTCACCGAAGATCGTGTACAAATATTATTCAAATCCAGCTTTTTGCGCTCAAAGCGAAGTAGTTTTCGCTCAAAAATCATGTCTTACAAAAATCGTTTCGCCAGACCGGCGTATGCCGCCACTAGGTGCAATTTCACCTAGAAAAAATATAGAAAGCAACAGAATTTTGAGGACCGATATTTCTGATAATCCACTCAGGATGTTGCCTTTAGGGAGGAGGGAAGAACCACCTGAGCTACCTCCAAAACCACCGAAGTACAGACAGCAACAGTTCCAAAGACAAGCGTCGCTTATCTGCAAGCCTACACGACCAGTAGTTAGATGCAGAACAAGAAGTGAAGATTTAGAAATGGCACAATTTAGACAACGCCGGCAAACACAATATGATAGACACGCTGAAAGTGATGATAATCTAGAAGATTCTAGGATACGACACCGATATGAAGTGATAGATGTTGATGATGGAATGGATTACTCTCCAACTAAGAAGAGAATAATTGAAGCTGATGAGTCTGAGGTCGAAGAGTACAATGTGGATGGTCCAGATGAGAACGAACTTAAGGAAATACCAACGGAAATAGTCAAAACTGTCAACGGCAAGACACACAGATACGCAATAGTGCCATCTGATGATGAAGACAGAAAGAATGTTACGTTCACATCACCTATGATGTCAAAGAAGAATTTGATAGCCACACAGAAATTGCACGAACTTCTATCTACTCCTAGAAAGTTGAAGAGCTATGCGAGCCAACCGTCTGTTAGGATCACGCCTAACAAATCAGAAAGTCCAAGATATCCTGGTACACCTATGAAGATTGTATCGAGCACACCGACGCGTGTGACACCTTCAAAATCCTGTGCTAATCTGACTTTGACTCGAGGAGCTACATCGCCAATATCACCAAAAGCTCAGCAAAAGCTTAATTATGGTATGCCAGAATTTGAAAGGCAGGACGTGTTTGTAACAAGTATTAGGGATAAAAGGGAAAAAAGTTTCGATATGGATAGACGAGAAACAAGCAGAGAGAGTAAAGCGGATAGGAGGATAGATTCTCACAGGCGGGATAAAACTACAGCTATCATTATGCCGAGGTATGTTATAAATACAAATTTACACATTATTATAGTGTTTTGTGATACATATAAATTATTGCTTTTTGATTTTTCTGTACATATACTGTAAGATATTATAACATAAGAAGTGAGCTTCTTGTCATTTTCATAATCCTCGATCAAGGGAAGTAGCTTGTAAATTTCTATTACGAATTTTATACAAATGTGCTAAAAACGAAGGTTTTGATTCCGTTGATTTAGAAATATGACCTTTTGTCCGCTCCAAGAGACTATATTAATTTCAGCTTGATATCTCCTCACGATCTTGAGAATAAGAATGATCTTAATAGACGAACAGACAGACAAAAAAGAGTAAGTTCTAGTGGGTTCTCGTGCATATGTGCTACGATTTAATAAGGTTTTCATTAATTAAATTCTTTGAGAACCGTCGTAGCGCAGAGGCGGTACCTCTGCCTGTAACGCGACGGTTTCTGGGTTCGATCCCCAGTCGGAGAAGATGGATTTTTCTATTTCCATTTTCTTCGCTCTGGCAAACTAGACAAAGCGCGGCGTTGAGTTCCGCCACTCAACACGCAATGCCTCGAAAATGGCGGAAAGCGGGGACGGATAAAAGCAGGAACTAAGCAACGGAGTGTCTTAACACTAGGTTCGTATGGTTCCTGCAGTTCCCTCTGCCTACCCTGCCCATGTTGATTTTCGCGATATTTATATATTTTAAATAAAACAATTTAAGTAAACGGATTTATCGCGTATATTAACATTTTTTTTTGTGAAACCCTAAGTTTCGAACACTTTGCAGTAGTCCGTGGTCACGGGTAGACTCCCTACTAAAAGGTTTTCATTTTTTATGGATGGTAAAACAAGAAATCTATTTTTGTGAAAAGACAAAATTTTTAAAACAATCAAAAATCGCGTTTAAATGTTATGAGGCTGACTAAGTGATTTGTTTGATCAATTATTAATTGAATCAATCAACCTTTTCGAGATCTTTGAAACGGTACCAAAAGTAAAATTGTAGGTTAAAACCTCACCTCTCTATAATATAAGAAATGCTGGTTTGAAGCTTTACTCATATAAGCTAATATTAATTAGTCAGTTCCAAAAAAAAATTTAAGAAATATTTTTTTTTTTAGCTTCACGCTTTATCCCGCAATATGCAGGGCAGAGGGAACCGCAGGAACCATATGAACCTAGTGTTAAGACACTCCGTTGCTCAGTTCCTGCTGTCTCCGTCCCCACTTTCCGCCTTTTTCGAGGCATTGCGTGTTGAGTGGCGGAACTCAACGCCGCGCTTTGATATATTTGAATAATTTACACATCTATATTTAATTATATATAATAAAAAAGTAACTGATGTTTGTACGTGAAAAAATATATTAAGTCTAAGAGTATATTTAGAGGATTTTGTCAAAATAATGGAAACTAAACCAATTTTTTTGTTTACTTAACATAATATTCTAAAACAACAATATAATTATTTTGTTATATTAGCCTTCAATATTTTGCCCTTAAAAGGTATGTCGAATCTTAAACCATCGCGTACGTAATAAATACGGCTAACTTATGTTTTTACGACTAAAATATTTTATTATAGTTTAAGGCTTTTATCCTGCTCAAAGCAGCAGCTCAAAGTTAAGACACTCCTTTCCCCACTTTCCGCCTCTTCGAGGGATTGCATGTTGAGTTGCAGAACTCAACGCTGCGCTGTGCCTAGTTATCAGAGCGAAGAAAATAGAAATGAAAAAATCCATCTTCCCTAAATGGGAATCAAACCCACAAACCGTCACGTTTACAGGCAGACGCTTCGCCTCTGCACCACGACGGTATAATCTACCAACTCATTATAATACTAAAACTTTTTTCCCTAAAAACATTTTTTATCGAATTTACCATTTTATTTTCAATTTATGAAATCCTTATAGGATTCCCTGTAATCTACTAGCCATAAACTATATTCAGTAATTTTTTCAAATTTTTCGGCCCAGTAGTTTCGGAGATTAGGGGGGGGGGGGGGGAATGGTCAATTTTCGGCTTTTGTCATGAATATCATCGAAACCATTTATTTTAAAAAATTAAAAAATATATATTCGAAATCCTGATAACAAGCCCTTGCATTTGATATATAACTCAGTAAGGTTCGCGATTATTTTTTTTAAATACCTAATTTATCCCCCGAAAATTGTCCTTATTTCAAATAAATATTTTTTACGTTACACATCTGTGTTCGGGTCAGGGCATTACACCATCCTGCCAAATTTCACCTGATTCAGTCTAGTAGATTCAGAGAAAATTGGCTGTGACAGACGGACGGACAGGAACACGAGTGATTCTATAAGGGTTCTTCTTCTTCTTCTCTTTAATTATGGCGTTTCGAGCGTGCCAGTTGAGCACAATTCACTTCGCCAATGTCACGTTGAATGGAGAACACACAAAGGAGAATGTACGGTAAAAAGGAGACAGCATTACACAAAAGAGGAATGCATGTTTAAAAGAGATCCATTTCTATAAGGGTTCCGTTTTTTTATTTTTCTAATTGTAAAAAAGCATTAGCAAAAAATTTATGACCAGCCTGTAACGTGAGGGTTCGTGGGCTGGATGGAACGGAGTGTCTTAACACTAGGTTCCTGCGATTCCTGCAGTTCCTTTTACTATATACCTTGCTATGTGCGGGATAAAGCGTGAAGCCAAAAAAAAAACAAAGATGGATGTATTTAAAACAATACACATAATTTTTATATTATTTCGAAATTTACTTTTAAAAAAGTCCACAAATTTTATTAATTTAACATTCTATAAAAATATTCTATTCAAAATATATGCCTGTAAACGTGACAGTTTGTGGGTTCGATTTCCACTCGGTGACAACTAGGCAAAGCGCGGGACTGAGTTCCATCAGTCAACATACAATACCTGCAAAAAGCAGGGAACGGAGTGTCTTTACACTAGGTTGCTAAATGTTTCGATGCGTGAAGCTATAAAAAGATATATATCTGACTAAAAAGCGACATTGAATTTTGAAGTCTATTTATAAGTAATTATAAATGCTATTTCCGTTTAATATTCCAGAGTGGCACCACCATCGCCTTCAGTATACTCGGAGGGCACTTACAAATCAATTTCCAGCGATAAAACTGCGAACACGCTCGCCGTCCTCGCCGTTTCTGCGTTGATGCTGACTTTATGTGGCGCTGTCACAACTGGATTGAGTTTTTATATGATGTACAGTGTAAGTATGAAGAGAAAATGTTATTTTTTATTAAAAAAAATATTAGTAATCTTTGGAAGAGGCCTCTGAGACCTGTCAGACCTTCGGGAACGTAGTGTCAAAGATACTGGACCTCTTAGAGGATTTGGGAAGATGAAGAGGTTTATGACAGAGGATGCGGCATGAGAAGTGTTTATTATGGTGGGTTTTCGTTAGGTCTGGGTACTGTCATATAGATAAAGCTATTCATACTTGTATGTCAAATTTAATAGTATAATTTGGGGAGCTTATATTTATTAATTTTGTTGCAGGTGGGACGCCGCTATTATCTAGATTTCGGTGTTCTCTCAGGCTTCACGTGCTTCATATTAGGTCTTCTAGGCTTGAGATCCAGACGTACTTATTTAATTCCTAATAGAAACTATTTATCAGGTAATTTTTAATTTATTGATATTAATTTTTAACGGTAATAAAATAGGTCAAGTGTAACACTCATGCACCGAGGGTCTGTACTTATTTCTTTTTTTCATTTTGATTCACAAAATGCTAAAAACTAATGATTTTGTTTTATTGAATGCTCAAACCTTGGCAAGTACTACGAATAAAATTCTATTTCATGGTCATATTTTCACTGTGCCTTGTGCAGAGTCTGGCTGATTTTTTTTCAGATAAATACTATAATTTAATAAATTAAAAAAAATATATTAAGAAGCCCATACTAATATAAAGGCTATGTTTCAGTCACAATAGTCTTACTTAAATAATTCATATTATATTAAAAACCTGTCGTAATATGATTTTTATTAATATAGCCCGCATAATTTATTTTGTCTTAAACCACATGACTTTTACTTTTATATTTTATTTATTACGCAACTTAGTTTATTGCTAAACTGTTATGCGGGCGTCTAAAAAGTTTAAGTTAAATTGTAAAATGTAATCGATTTAATTAATTTAATGTAATTTAATGTAGTTTGTTGTTAAATCGATTTCTATTAATCGATTAGCATTATTAAAAAATTTTATGAAAAAACGATTTATAAAATCGATTTATCTATACATTAAAATTTTTATAAGCCTACTTTTTTAATTTTTTTTTATTATAGCATGACCACGTACGTTATAACTGTTTTCCATATGCTTTTCTAGTTGTACCCTTACTTTACTCGTCATTTATAGATTTCTTATTAAATTAAATTGATATTAAATAATTACATCCCCCCTAAAAAAAATTGCAACCAAAACATTACTACCGAGTCTCCGAATGAGTTGCTAGTATTTTTACCATCGACTTATAATTTTTGATTTAGTTGAAATCTTTCGTATAGCGAAATAGGACGTAGGGGAATATGTCAAAACATGCATGATTCTACTTTCCACTCGACTTCGGGAAATTACATATTTTGTTATGTTGCTCAACTCAACATTGTATATTGTCTTATAGGAATAAAATTTTATATAACCAAATTATTATAACCAAATATTTTACGGAAAAAGCAGGAACTAAACAACGGAGTGTCTTAACACTAAGTTCCCACGGTCCCTGCAGTTCCCTCTGCCTACCCTGCCATGTGCGGGACAAAGCGTTAAGCTAAAAAAAAAACAATAATATTTTATTGTTCCACTCTTAGCAGGGTAGGCAGAGGAAACCGAAGGAACCGTGGGAACTTAATGTCAAGGCACCCAGTGCACCGCTTTCCACCTTTTCGTGGCATTGCGTGTTAAGTGGCGAAACTTAACGTCACAATTTGCTTAGTTTACGTATCCGGCTGAGTTTAAATTTTTATGTATTTTCTCTAAGTATTTTTTTAAATAACCAATTTTTTTATTTTCCAGGCTATATCGTTCTCTCATCGTTTTCAATGCTGAGCGCTGTTGGTCTATTCACTTTACTTATGATCGAACCTAAACCTGGTACCGCTTTAAATGACATCACATCTGGGGCAGTGTGCAGCATTAGTGTCTTATCACTCTGCCTGGCTGTAGTTGGTATACTCCTCTCGTATTGTTGTGCAAGAGATCCTCCAGATAACAGAGTGGGTACAGCTAGGTGGTATTAAGTTTAATAATTGTGTATTTTTAGGATTTTTAAAGTGTTAAGAAATTTGTAAATTTCTCTACAGTGATGATAATAATGTTATAATTTGTATTGCATTGACGATAATAATGTTATAAATTGTACGCTTGCACTTGCAAGAGGCGCTGGTTTGAATCTTTGAGTTAATTTTCTTTATGTAAGGTTCAAAACATTTCTTTTTAGAAAAAACCTGTTGTAAATGTCGTTTTCATTTTGTTTATGGAATTGGTCTGCGAACCAATACTGTAATTTACGGAAAAAAAACAAATCGTAAACGTATGTTAAAAATAAAGCCAGTGGTCATGGTGGTGGCGTACGCCCCACGTTGGGAAACACTGATCTAGATTATTTAATACTCTAATATATATTTGTATAATATATAATAAATATAATTCTGGGTTAAACTTGTACTCTAAAAGTCATAAAAAGTCAAAGAATAAACTTTATTATTTGAACGTCAGGATAATTTTTTTTTAATGTATCATGGGTTCACTAAAATGAATGCTATGGACCTTTTTGTATGAAAATATCTGTTAGGCTTAATATCTGTTAGTATATAGGTTTAAGTGAAATAATATATTGCTTTTACTATATATATTGTTATTATCATTATTGGAACTTATACCTTGTTTATTATACGATTTAACGGAATATAAAAGTTTGACAAGTTTTTTTTTTTAATAATAAGTAGTGTTTGATTGAGGTGTTGACCTAAAAAATGTATATAGATATACCTTATTAATAATTTAATAAACGATATAATTATTCAAATAAATAATAAGCAAAGTACTTAAAATTAATATTATGTGTTAATATTTATAGATTACACTATTAAATAATTTATTTAAGTGAATTGTAAGAATTAATATAATTTATGTCAGCAAAATTGTGAAATATTTTTTTAAATAAATAATTTAACTTATTAAGATAAGACTTAGCCTGTTAGAATAAAGAATTTATAATATACTGTTGTTTTATTAACTTTAAAAAAATACAATATATAACATTTAAGATTATTAATTTGCTAGTAAAAAGTGTACTAAACTGTGTACTTCATATAAGCTCGAAACATGTAATAACGAGTCTGAAGTAGTGTACCTGCTGTTATAGTACTACAGAATGCACGGAAACTGGTGCACAGTGCAACGCACCAACGTTGGTGCACACGCACTCAGAGTACCCGAGAACGTACCAATACCCCTATCAGAGAACCTTTGTAAAGGCCCGAGTCTTAAATACGGACCTGACAGTACCTGATACTATATACATACTCGTATCACTCAAGGAAGCTTTAGTTATTTCGGCAAAAAATCAAAAGTTTTGTTCTTACAGTTGCTATTGCAACATTACGTTCAGTTCAAAATCAAACGTCTTTGATAAATAACTTTTCAATTTTCTAGTATCAAATTAATTTAAAAATATATGGAATAAATATCATATATAATCTATATATCAAAAACGAAACTCCATCCTACCTTCCTAAAATTACTAATCGATTTTAGTACACTATAACAATTCGATACTTCAATATCGATAACATTATTCAAAACAAATTAAAGCCCTAACACAAAACTATAGCATCAATATGTCAATGTCATTTAGTTTTACAATTCCTTTTGTGCAGAAGTTACGTTATTTTCATAATAAATATATACTTAAATTAATATTATAACAAAATTAGTTAACACAATAGTGAACCAATGATTGTTTTAAACAACGAAACCACCGAAAAGCATTTTGTGTGTAAATAATGTTTTTTTGCCTAATTTAAGTTTAAGAATCTCAGATAACAAGTAAGTTATGCTTTTGTTACTTATTCAAGTAATATATAGACTAATTTAAATATGGCTTTGGACAATAAAACTTCTTATTTTGAATTATATTTAGTGATTTAATAAATAGCTTAATATTTAAAAACATACATAATTTATTAAGTTTCAAATTAAAGTTAAAGCCAGATGCTTAAAATAAAAATTATTAATAGTTTTACTGAAAATAGTGGTTGAAATTGTCTGATAAATATGATCTAACTCTATATTACTAGTAATATGCTCTTAAAATTGTATGGAGATATGTTTATAACTTTTACTTCCTGTCTATAATGAAAATACTGATAAGCAAATTATACCTTTGTCTAACAAAGCATTTGTTTTGTTCAATTAAATAACAATATGAAATAAATATTTCAATTTATATTTAAGTATATATAGATTTTAATAATAATTTACTGAACAAAAAAGACATGTAATGTTAATGTTAACATTAATATTAATTACTATCGAAATTAATGTCTACAATGTTTTATTTAAATATACATATAAAATTTTTAATGTAATTGAGATTTATAAACAATTCTTTCATAATAATAATAAAACAAATTTAAATTAATTTGTAACAGTATAGTTGTTACAAATTAAGTTGTCCTTGAGCACTGCTATGATAAGGCATGTGTTCTAAATGCAAGTTACATTGATTAATATATATAAATATTATATTATTATTGTATTGTAATAAAATCAGCAATGGGTGAATTTTTTGTAAGATCTTTAAAATATTAAATCACATTTATACTACTTCCCATATAATAATTTTGAGAAATAATCTTTTATTGCTCTTCAATGGAATCATAGCCAGCTCGATACTCAGAGACTTTGGTTATTATTTAAGTGTCATTAAGTCAATACAGTAATTGATACTAGTTCAGAAAAAATATTTTGTGTACACTAACTACTAATATATATTAGTAATACTAAAAAGTGTATATTTTAAATATATCAACCGATTTCATACTACTAAATCAATATTAATGCATAAAGTTTAATATCAATTAATAAACACTACTTTGATAATTAATTTGTGTTAAAAACTTAATTATGATTAAGTTTAATTATTATTAAGTAAATAACAAAGTTATCATAATGATTTCAGCAAACATGGCAGATTATCATATAAGAGAAGCGGCCGAGTCTCTGCTAAGTAGTGTTACTAGTCCACCATATAGAAATTTATGTAAGTTATTTTATATAATATTTATGTATATGTACAATAGAATGATGAGGACCGTCGTGGCGCAGAGGCGTAAGCGTCTGCTTGTAAACGCGACGGCTTGAGGGTTCGATTCCCACTCGGGGAAGATGGATTTTTCTATTTCTATTTGCTTCGCTTTGGAAACTAGACAAAGTGCGGCGTTGAGTTCCGCCACTCAACACGCAATGCCTCGAAAAAAGGCGGAAAGCGGGGACGGAGAAAGCAGGGACTAAGCAACGGAGTGTCTTAACACTAGGTTCGTATGGTTCCTGCAGTTCCCTCTGTCTACCCTGAAATTTGGGGGTAAAGCGTGTAGCTAAAAAAAAATGTATATCTGTAACCTAGTGCAAGTGCAACACTCTTTTCTGTGTTTTCTCCTTTTTTTGTTTAAAATATAATTAAAATACATGTACTTATCATTAATATTAATTATATTAATGTTAATACATAGTATGTATATAGTATTAATAATAATTATAAAGAACTTGTATCTTATCTTTATATTATTTTTATTTCCTCCTTTTCAAGACATATCTGGTGAGCGGAAGTAAAAATCAATGCTTCGCTCTGATTGGTTACCAAAGTGAGGAAAATGAGAATAATTTATTACTTATAGGTGAAAAGTGATCTCAAATTGTGTTTACAGTTAAACCCCTCACAGTGATATACTTCCTTTAAAACAGCCTCTGAATTCAAATATTTTTTTATTAATGATGGATGTAATAATTTAGTTCTCCTTAATAAAAATAAAATTAATTATTAAAATAATGAATTATTTTATCTCCACTCTATTAATAAATATCTTATGAAAAAATGCTTGTAACATAAAATAATTGAATGCAGTGGAATATGAACCTGCTCCTCTTGCAAACCATGCAAAAGTTATGTTTTTTTTTTAATATTTTTTCTATATTAAGTGTAGATTATTGCTTTATAAATCATAAAAATAACTCTCTTAGTTAAATTGTTTATTAAGTTGTCAGTGTCAACTTAGGATTCTCTCTACTCCCTCACAATAGCGAAAGCTTTGAACCATTTGAACTATCATTACACATAAAGAAATTAATATTTAACATTCTTTTTAATAATTTAGATGTAGCAGGATCCAAACCCAAACTCTTGGTTACCATTAAATGGCAGAACATCAATGCGGCTACTTTTAAAGAGCCTAAACAAAATATATTACATATTTTAAACATATTTACTTATTTAGGTTTTTTTTTTCTATTTATTCATATATAATTAAAGAAATTCTTTTTATTTATTCCAGCTCAATCAGTGAATGTAGTGACTGAGGATCTCATCGCGGGTCACAGACCTGAAGGCAGAATGTCGTCGGTTCGACGCTTCTTTTGCCTTTTTGTCACATTTGACATATTGTTCACTAGTTTAATGTGGCTTATTTGTGTCATGGTAAGTGTAGGTTTTTTAATTTTTCTTTTTTTTTTTTTTGGATGAATGGATTTGAAGATGTGTCCCTTTAGATAGGAGTTGTGCTTTTTTTACAGAAATCTTATAAAGAAATTGTTATTTTTTTTTTAAATTTTGTATGAAACTTAAAATATTTGTTTACAGATGAAAGGTGAAACGCTAATACAGATATTTAATAGAGAAATAATACATTACAATATAAAAATATCACTATTCGATGTTGTGATAGTCGCTGTGCTGAGATTTGTGCTGCTAATACTGTTCTATGCAATATTGTATATAAATAATTGGAGTGTTATTGCGGTATGTATTTTTTTTTAGCTTCACGCTTTATCCCGCACATGGCAGGGTAGGCAGAGAGAACTGCAGGAACCATACAAACCTAGTGTTAAGACACTCAGTTACTTAGTCCCTGCTTACTCCGTTCCCGCTTTCCGCCGTTTTCGAGGCAATGCGTGTTGAGTGACGGAACTCAACGCCGCGCTTTGCCTTAGATGCCAGAGCGAAGAAAATGAAAATAGAAAAATCCATCTTCCCCGACTGGGGATCGAACCCAGTAACCGTCGCGTTACAGGCAGACGTTGCGCCTCTGCGCCACGACGGTGTTTATATATAATAATTATTATAGTAATAATTTCTTGGCATGAGTGGACACAGTTGCAATATACACGGGATCCCCTAATGCATGCTCTGGTAAATATTGTGTGGCATGTGTTAGTCTTAAAGTATGAAAAGAAGGCGTGTTTACGTGTGTGTGTGTGCGTGCGTGTGTGTGTGTGTATGTGTGTGTGTAGTTGTATTGATCTTTTATAGTCTTTTCTAATGCATGGCTAAAATTATCTAAATACAGCTTACTATATTTACACACATATTTCTATGTAACTGATCATTGCTTGTATGATTTTTTTTAGCTCTCAACTGGAGGGACAAGTGCCTTTATATTAGGAAAAGCTTTTGTATATGACGTAAGTTTATTTTTTTTTTATAAAATACCTTCAGTTAAGGTGGGATAGTTGTAAGTTCGATTCCCACGAAGCGAGCTAAGTTTTCAAGCTTCACGCATTATTCCACATATAGCAGTAGGCAGTAGCAGTAGGTAGGGTAGGCAGAGGAAAATGAATTTTCCATTTTCATTTTCTTCGCTCTGCCTACTTTTCACAGCGCGGCGTTGAGATCCGCCAATCAACACGCAATGCATCGAAATAAAAAGGCGGAAAGCGGAGAACGGAGTGTCTTAACAATAAGTTTCTACAATTTTCGCTGTTACCTCTGTCTACCTTGCTACGAGCGGGATAAAGCGTGAAGCTAAAAAAATGTAAACAATTTATAAAATAATATGTTTTTTACTATATAACATTAAATGAAAAGCAACCACCTAATTTTTCATTTAAGTTAGAATGACGTTTGTGAAGTGATCACAATAGGTTTAGGGAAACCTGGTTGAGTTTGTTGTGGGCTCTTCTCACCAGGCCGCGCTTGGAACCCTCGGAACTTTAGTTTTAAGTCGGGGAGTGTGTAGGTTACGGAGGTTCGATATTTATTATCAAATTGGGCTCCTCTGACACTCCTCTATTCGCTCTATCTGACGTACACATGTGATCATCTTATTGATTCTAAGTTAATTAAATATGGTGGCAGCGGTAGCCACAAAGAACTAAATCTTTAAACTTATTTATTGTAAAATTTACATTTTAACTTACAACTAAATATAATACTTGCTCGATGCTGGAGACAAAAGTGATTTTAAATTTAAAAATTATAACTAACATTAATTTACACATTTGAGGACCGTCGTGGCGCAGAGGCACAACGTCTGCCTGTAACGCGACTCTTTCTGGGTTCGATTCCCAGTCGGAGAAGATGGATTTTTTTATTTCCATTTTCTTCGCTCTGGCAACTAGGCAAAGCGCGGCGTTGAGTTCCGCCACTCAATACGCAATGTCTCGAAAACGGCGGAAAGCGGGGACGGAGAGAGCAGGGACTAAGCAACGGAGTGTCTTAACACTAGGTTTCCACGGTCCCTGCAGTCCCCTCTGCCTACCCTGCCATGTGCGGGATAAAGCGTGAAGCTAAAAAAAAAATTAATTTACACAATAAGTGATTAAGACCACTTTTTGAATAACACACCGTTATAATTCTTGGATCTCATGCAATATATTGAACAAGTTATGTGAAATCTAACTAAACGATATCTGACTACCCTTGGTTAGTGTGGGAATGTAACAAGTGGACAAGTTGTAAATAAATAAATAAAAAGTTTTCAAAATTCGTTTTCTATACGAACGGATATCGAATAGATATCGCAAACGAAACCTCAAGTAAAATACTAGTGTAGGATAAATTTAGTTAATTACGTTTTTTTTATATACTTTTTTTTTAATTTCCAGTGGCCAGACGCGTCTCAGCCAGTTTTCCAGGTGTTTTTAATACTCACTTCATTCACTATATCGTGGGGTGAAGCGTGGTTCTTGGATTTTAGGGTGTTGCCCCAAGAATTACAAGCGAGACAGATATTAGACACTATTGGTATGTATATTTAATTTAGTATAAAACTGCTAGTTAACGCTATCTGCCAGATAACGGCTGGTACTATAGGCTAATTTTACTGGTAACAGATGAACAGTGAGATTTTATGTTGGTGGATAACTATTAGATAAAGATTCATAGTTTTTTTAAAGCATCACGCTTTTATCCTGCACATGGGCAGGGTAGGCAGAGAGAACTGCAGGAACACGTTCTGTTGCTTAGTTCCTGTTTTCTTCGTCCCCGCTTGCCGCCTTTTTTGAGACATTGCGTGTTGAGTGGCGGAACTCAACGCCGCGCTTTACCCAATTTTTCCAGAGAGAAGAAAATGGAAACGAAAAAATCCATCTTCCCCAAGTGGGAATCGAACCCACAAACAGTCGCGTTTACAAGCAGATGCTTACGCCTCTGCGCCACGACGGTCGTCAAGATTAATAGTTCATAAGTTTTTATCTGGTGGATAAGAAAAATCAAAAATTTGGTGTTTATCTGGGAGACAATTGACTGATATCTTATCTAAGACTTTATCAGCAAGTGCTGAAACTGGCTTTTAATAGGCTTTATCTACTAGATATTGCTATCTGAAACCTGTGAAACTACAACATATTTTCTGAAACTATTCCCATATATAATATTTGGTTGTTATGCTTCAAAAAAAATTATATGGGTTCACGCTGTATCCCGCATATAGCAGGATAGATGAAGGAAGCTAGTGTTAAGACACTCCGTTCTCAATTTTCTCTAATTTGGAGATATTGCGTGTTAAGTTGCGGAACTTAACGCCGCGTTTTGTCTTGCCGCTAGAGGAGGCAAATTAAAAAAAAATCTTTTTCTGATTGATATTGCGATTTCTATACATTGTAAATATATTTTTTAATTTATGTAAGTTCTGCAGTCAGCTTACTAATTATAATAGTTTTGTTTTCCTTATAAAGTTATATACCCAATATGATAAAGTATACTACATAATGTCTTAAGTAAAACATGTTGACATTTGATAATACCCTATCCTGCTATACGGGATAAAGCGTGAAGCGTGAAGATATTATTTTTTTAGCTTCACGCTTTATCCCGCATATTGCATGGTAGGTATTGCAGAGGGAACTGCAGGAACCATAGGAACCTAGTGTTAAGACACACTTAGTCCCTGCTTTCTCCGTCCCCGCTTTCCGCCTTTTTCGAGGTATTGCGTGTTGAGTGGCGGATTATTAATAATACAAAAACCCACAGTACATAGAACTACAACGGAGAGAACTCCCCTACTAGCGCACAGGCCTCCGCTCTCCACCCACGGAGAGTCTACAGTGAACTGGTTCTCCCCAGTGGACACTCCCGAATCAAGTCCACATCCGAGACGAGATGTCATATTGACGCAGGATTTGGTGAGTTTTTTTATTATTTTCACGCACTATCCCGTATAGAGCGGGATAGATGACAAAGAAAAGTGTTTATTTTTTTTGACTGAAATTGTGATTTTATACTTTACTTAACTCGTAAGTAAAAAATATATGAGGCAACTGCTACCAACGTTTAATAAAATAATCGATTATTTGTTGTTAAAATCGATTATTGACTTTTAAAAAAGAAAGCTTTTCCATTAATTAATTGAATTGTAATATATTTATATTTTCTTTACTTAAGTTTTTAATTATAACATTTATATGTGTAAATAAAAAAAATATATAACTCAATGCCAACGTGTAAAAAATTTAATCGATTATTTAATTATTAAAATCGATTATTGACTTTTAAAAAAGAAAACTTTTCTATAATACATAGCAGGTTTATTACAGATTTATTAGTTAAAAACATTTTACTTATTTAATTGTATAATTTGTCACTTTTTTCATAACTTAGTGACAAAAAAATATTAGTTTTTTTACGTACAATTTTTTTTATAATGATAAAATAGCTACATTAATTGCCATGTTCTTAGAAAATTTTCTGAATTCTTAATTTCTCTTACATTTCTCTATTATCTATTCCACGAGTGAGAGAGAAAGAAAGAGAGAGAGGTGTAATAAATACAATATAGTAACAAAAACTCACATAAATTAAATCGAGGCGACAAGCCAAGGTATGGCGAAATATGTCCCTCAAAGGACGCTCTTGTGGCCGAAAGCTTCGCTTAAAAAGACACGACAGGGCATACTTACTTCTTAGGGGAAAAGCACCCTCTCCTCTCCCCAAAAGACACGATACTGCTTGCTTACTCCTTAGGGACAAAGCACCTTCTTCTCTCCCCAAAAGACACGATAGTGCTTTCTACTCCTTAGGGGCAAAGCACCTTCTTCTCTCCCCAAATGACACGATAGTGCTTTCTACTCCTTAGGGGCAAAGCACCTTCTTCTCTCCCCAAAAGACACGATAGTGCTTTCTACTCCTTAGGGACAAAGCACCTTCTTCTCTCCCCAAAAGACACGATAGTGCTTTCTACTCCTTAGGGACAAAGCACCTTCTTCTCTCCCCAAAAGACACGATAGTGCTTTCTACTCCTTAGGGGCAAAGCACCTTCTTCTCTCCCCAAATGACACGATAGTGCTTTCTACTCCTTAGGGGCAAAGCACCTTCTCCTCTCCCCAAATGACACGATAGTGCTTTCTACTCCTTAGGGGCAAAGCACCTTCTTCTCTCCCCAAATGACACGATAGTGCTTTCTACTCCTTAGGGGCAAAGCACCTTCTTCTCTTCCCAAAAGACACGATTCTGCTTACTTACAAATAATTTTATTCAAAATGAGAATACATGATTCATTTTTTGAACGTCAAAAACACTACCACCGGTTCGCTAAAGTTAATGCCTCAGACCTGAGAAGAACGGGCGCAAGAAACTCAGCGGGATTTTTCTTTTTTTTTTTAAGTGGTCAATATTTTTACATTAATTCATTTTGATAATGACACATTCGAAACAGACTGGAGCGAGCATCTCATTCCCAAGGTGTGTTGTCATTTAAAAAATCGTTAATCAGGTAATAACCTTTAACACACAAACGTCTTTTCACAATTCTGTTAAATTGTGATATAGAGCATTGTTGGACGTTTTCTGGGATATAGGGGCTTAGGGGCAAAGCACCCTCTTCTCTCCCCAAAAGACACGATTCTGCTTGCTTACTCCTTAGGGACAAAGCACCCTATTCTCTCTCCAAAAGATGATAGTGCTCACTTACTCCTTAGGGGCAAAGCACCTTTTTCTCTCCCCAAAAGACAGTATAGTGCTTACTTGCTCTTTAGGGGCAAAGCACCGTTTCCTCTTCTGAACAGAAGCTCGCTGTCAAAGTTAGTAGGGTTAAAAGTATTAACTTCACAATCGAAAAAATATTATAAATATATAGTACAGAACCAATCGATTAATGAACCGAATTATAGAAATTAAAAAAAAACTCATGGCGACGGATTGTGGGTTGGATTCCCACTCGGGGAAATTGAGATTTTTCCATTTTCTTCGTTCTGGCAATTAAGCGAAGCGCGGCGTTGAGTTCCGCCCTTTCAAAGATGACCTGTTGGGAATCGTGTGAAATTGACTTTCAACCTCTGTACAAAGATTTTGTTTTTATATATCTTTATTTAACACGTAAGCAAAATTACAAATATTAATTATCTGAATGCGACTGTTTGTGGGTTCAATTCCCAAACGGGGATGTTAGATCTTTTCATTTTAGAGGTTTTCTTTTACATGGCTTTTAGATTATTATGATTACATTATCTTTGCTCTAGCTATTAGGCAAGCACGGCGTTGAGTTCCACCACTTTATCTTAAAATTAGATGGAAAGTGGTGAACGAAGTGTCTCAACACTAAGTACCCTCTGCCTAACCTGCTAAATGCCGAAAATAGCGTAAAGCAATTTTTTCTATATATATATATATATATATATATATATATATATATATATATATATATATATATATATATATATAGAACTTACAGTTCCGTGGGAGACTAATATACCTAAAAGTCATAGCTTTAAACTTAATAAATATTTCGAGCTTACTAACGAACTGACCAGGAATAGGTTTAGAGTAAATTCATACGCGGTAGAAGTAGGAGCGAGAGGTATAACAGCGAAATCTCTCTTTAGCTTGCTAAAAGATCTCGGCCTGTCTAGAACTATTACTGATACATTTCTAGAACGTACTTCAAAGGCGGCATTAGCAGAATCTTTTCGAATTTGGTTAGGTAGTGGGAGGAGCTCGGACAGTGAAGGTGAGCGTTAATGCACTTTAAAGGGGCCCCTTTAACCCTACACTTGGGTCGCAAGTCCCAAGCGCTGATCGGAGCTCCTCTTCCTACAACGCGATGGGCCCGGCACCCGCACGGTGAATCCATGGAATGCTAAGCAGTTTCTTCTCATTTAAATCTATAGTTAACATTGACCTGCGGTTTAATAAACTCCCGTTTAATAAATAGGTTAATTACTAACCAATGGTTATTGATCTTTATTGATGTTAATTGTTCCTTTGGATTGATATAAAGGCTTATTAGTAGTTTTACTTTATTTAAAATAAATAATATATTTCATAATATTTTAAGTGTATTAAGTATGTGGACCGTCTTGGCTCAGTGCGGAGCATCTGCCTGTAAACGTGACGGTTTGTAGGTTCGATTCCCATTCGGGGAAGACGAAATATTCCATTTCCATTTTCTTCGCTCTGCCAACAAGGCAAAGCGCGGCGTTGAGTTCCACTCAACACGCAATGCTTTGAAATACCGGAAACGGGGAACGGAGTGCCTTATCACTAGGTACTCCGATTCCTCTGGTCCCCTCTGCCTACCTTGCTATGAGCAGGATAAAGCGTGAAGCTACAGTAGCAATATAATTATTTTATTTGTAATATTTATAAAAGGTGAATCAAGTTGTATTGTATTGTATGGAAACTTCGCTACTGATATTTATAATTAAAATAAATATTAATTATAACTTGTTAAAGAACCTTATTTACAGGTTATAGGTTATAAGTACCAATGATGGGTATTAAAAACAACCTCCAAGGTTAAAAGTCTGCATTTATTATCTGTATAGAAATAATAATATAATTTTTATATATTTTTAGTATATTTTGAAAATATGTACAGGTTGTATCTGACAAGGCGACCGTTATCAAAACTACTTATAGGGCAAAATATTTCAAGGCTATATCCAAATTACTAGTTAACAATTCTCAATAGTTTAGACATAGGATCGTTTTTACTATATCACTATATTTATACGTGCTGTGTAACGCGTGAGGTAGCCATATTTAAATACAAATGAGGTATAGATCTCGTACTACAAAAATACTATTAAACGTTGTCAATCTGACACTTTTAGTTCAACAAAATAACCGGATGAGAAAGAGATATATCTCTGTCCCGCTCTGACACGATAGTACACGTTTAATTGACGGAACAAGAATTCAATTATTTCTTTTGTTTGAAAAAATATTTTTTTTATAGTTTAAAATTTTACTTGTTTTATAATTTTACCAAGTTTATAAAGACTAGTTAATACTATGCTTTAAATTAAGGTCGCGGTAACACCTGTATACATGCTGAAGAGCCTTTTTATGTCCAATTACAATGAGGTTTATTAGAGAAAATTGTAAAATAAAACATTGCTATGTTATCATTATATACTATCTGTGGAAGCGTTTTACTTGCGCACACTTAGAGAGATGAATTTTTGGCCTAGAATTTTACTTTTGGTACCGTTTTAAAGATCTCGATTGGCAAGTAGGTGAAAAATATAGCCGATGTTCGAACTTGAACAGTTCAGTTGATAATTGATTAAACAAATTCTACATGTTAGCCATATTGGATTTGATTGAAAAACAATTGCCTGCGGTTTTAATCAGTGTCGAAAATTCTGTGTTTTAATAAAAAAACCATTTCTAACTTTACCATCCCTAAAAAGTGTTAATAAAACTAAGGGTATATGCGCGGGTAACTCGTTGGAAAAGATAGATGAAAATTTAATTTTTCTCCTTATGAAGATTGTCAATATGTACCAAAATGGCTTGTTTACTGGATATTATCCAGACGAATTGAGGGTTCTGATTTCGAGTAATGGGGGTTTTAGTCTTTGACACGAAGGGAATGTTTATTTTTTTTCAAAATTTGAAGGTCTTCGACTTAACGAGGTTCTTCTGGATTACTATAGAGTTGTCAGAGTATAGAGAGAAGAAGAAGAAGATAATACTAATATTAATACTAATAGGAGGACAGTCGTGGCGCAGAGGCGACTACCTGTAAATGCGTATGGTAATGGTAGATGGATTTTTCTATTTCCATTTTCTTCGCTCTGGAAACTAGGCAAAAGCGCGGCGTAAAGTTCCGCCACTCAACATGCAATGCCTCGAAAAAGGCGGAAAGCGGGGACGAATAAAGCAGGGACTAAGCAACGGAGTGTCTTAACACTTGGTTCGTATAGTTCCTGCAGTTCCCTCTGCCTACCCTGCAATATGCGTGTGTTAAGTTACAGGTATTGGGTGGAAAGTTAACATAAATTCTACCTTGCTATATAGAACTGTAGGGGTAGTTACTTCAGACCAAAGTGCTGAATCAAGTATTTTGGTATTTGGAGGTTTGGTTTTTTTGTGAGAATTGAGAGAGGTATTTTGGAAAATTTAAGCCTAAACGAGTAAAATGAAATTCGAATGCAGTAAAAATCGAAAATTGCAGGTAAAACCGCGGGCTTACGTATAGTTTCGTAACTAGTAAGTTAATTATACAGTATGAATGTCAAGGTTTATTTAAATAATATTAATATTATAATACTTATTAAAGGATTAACAAAGATAATCTGTATAGGTATTATGAAAAAAATCACGTTCTAATTATTTAGAGCCACGTGTCGTTTGGATGAATAACGTTAGACCTTAGCCATATTATCTATATATCTACTAATTTATCATAGTTTTTTTTATTATCAACATAGTTTTTAATAACTATATACTATATTAAATATATTATATTATTACTATATTAATTATTATTATATATATATATATATATATATATATATATATATATATATATATATATATATATATATATATATATATATATATAATATATATATATATATATATATATATATATATATATATATATATATATATATATATATATATATATATATATATATATATATATATATATATATATATATATATATATATATATATATATATATATATATATATATATATATATATATATATATATATATATATATATATATATTAAATTATTACTATATGAAGAAATGTGGGTTTTAAATTAATATTGATGTCGTCATGGCGGTGCGATACAGTCTGTAAATGCGACAGTTGGGAGTTCAATTCCATTAACGTTTACGGCGCAGCGTTAAACTAATTATCACGTTATATATATATATGCGTATATGCTATAGGTATATGCGTATATGCTAATATAGGGAAAGGATTAAAAGAAACTGCTTATTCTATGGATCGAGGAGACCGTCATGGCTTAGCGGCGACCTTTAAATGCGACGGTTTGTGGGTTCGATTTCCACTCGGGGAAGATGGATTTACCATTTCCATTTTCTTCGCTCTGGCAACTAGAGAAAGCGCGCCGTTAAGTTCCGCCACACACACGCCACGCTATGTCTCGAAAAGGAGGAAAGCGGGGAACGGAGTGTCTCAACACTAGGTTCCTACGGTTCCTGCAGTTCCCACTGCGTACCTTGAAGTGTAAAGCTAAAAAATATGCTAAAATAGTTATGTGTTTCACGCTTTTATTGAATGACAACAATTTTTTTGAGTTTTGTAGCCGATAATTATTAATTGATTATTTATAATGATAGCATGTATGTTTAATAATATAATTTTGTTTTAATACCGTTACATTGTAATGTTATCGTACCAATCTCATGAACTGGTGATTAATGCGTATCGGTCAAGTGCGAGTTGTACTCTCTCTATATATATATATATTTATATATATATATATATATATATATATATATATATATATATATATATATATATATATATATACATATACATACATATACATACATATACATACATATACATACATATACATATATATACATATATATACATATATATATATATATATATATATATATATATATATATATATATATATATATATATATATATATATATATATATATATATATATATATATATATATATATATATATATATATATATATATATATATATATATATATATATATATATATATATATATATATATATATGACTAATTATATCGTACTACTTATATTTATTTGATCTTAATACTAATTTACTAACACACTTTATAATATGAATAACGTGTTGTTTAATATATATCTATAAGCCTATGTTTTATATATATCTATAATATATATAAAATATTAGCTTATAATTTAATTGAAAAAAAAAAAAAAGAGTTCCTGAGATTAGAGCGTTCAAACAAATAAACACATCGATTTGTAACATTACGTATACTTACATATATCATTAATTTAAATATTTCTTATAAAAGTGCGGCGTTGAGTTCCGCCACTCATTCCACATAAGTTCACTTAGTTCTTTCTACCTATGATTCCCTCTGCCTGCCTACGTGCGGGATAGAGTGTGAAACCAAAATTAATAATATTTTATTTAAATCAGTACCACAGACTATATAAATATATATCCTTGTTTAAGCAATTAGCCACTTTTATCTATGACTATAGTTCGAAGTTCATATTACAACGCGATAAGCGTATTTGTTAAATTCTATATAAGTCAATATGTTAGATTTTTTTTGTTATCTATACAATTGTGACGATTTAAGGACTTCCAGCAGGATGGAGATTATCCTCGTAAATACTTTAATACTTATAGCTAGTTTTAGGTGCTAATACAAGTCCGTTCGAAAGCCGCAAGTCGAGGTTCGAATCAAAATACCCTTTAATAGGGCTAACCTCACAACTGAAAAGAAATTACAAATTACTACATGAACCTCGATTATACGAATTAATAGTTGTCTGAAAGACTGACCGGGTAGAATTAATTGTATGGTAAATCTTTTATTGTAAGAATTTAGAACAATGTGTTTAAGTGATTTGGGTTTTTTAAGAGGATTAATGGAGAACCGTCGTGGCACAGAGGTGTAATGTCTACCTGTAGGTTTTTGAGTTCGATTCCCGTGAGGAGAAGATGGATTTTTCCATTTTCATTTTCTTCGCTCTGCAAACTATGCTAAGCGCGGCGATGAGTTCCGTCACTTAACACGTAAACGAGTCGAAAAATGCGGAAAGCAGTGTCTAAGTAACGGAGTGTCTTAACACTAGGTTCCTATTGTTCCTGCAGTTCCCTCTGCCTACCGAGCCGTGTGTGGGATAAAGCGTGAAGACATAAAAAAGAATTATTAAGGTATGGAGCAGGGAGCTGGTAAAATATATATATATGAGGCATGTGTAAGGTAAGAAAGGAAGGGTAAATCTCTTTTGACTTTCGGCATAGCCTTGTATGGAGAGGTAGCGAGATGGTTGCAGTGTAGGCGAAAGAGGTTGATATGAACGTTTAAGCCTCGATCTCTCTAACTATTATTATAATTTTAATTTATTATTATATGAGACATGGCGGAATTAACACTGCCCTATGTCTAAATTGACGACTATTTTCTTTTTAATTAATTTTGGCATCTCCACATAGACACAAAACGCTAATAAAATTCTGTTACACGATACTCATAGTGTCAATATGCGGTTACTAAGAAGAATGCAAGATGTTTTTTAATCTGTATAGGCTTTTGTGTTTCGGGACTTCCCCGTTAATTTCTTTGAAATTTATATCGTAACGTAGACCTAAATGAATAACAGATCTTGTTACCTAATAAAAAAGACTAAAAATTAAAAAAAAATATTTCTATATTGTAATTTTGTCATCAATATACGATTTTTTAAATATTTTTTTTTAAAAAACAAAAGACAAAAAGCGCGACGTTGAGTTCCGCCATGTCTTAATGGGTTCCTTTAATCTGTCCTGGGTCATGTGGGGAAAATACCCATATAAATGTACCACAAGCCATCACAAGGTGTTATCACATATAGCTAACTATAGATATATATTATGCCATTGTCCTATATGTACGTTACTATGTCACTGACATAGATTATATATCTATCGTGCGTATCAGTCGATAGATACGTTTTGTCGTCATTGCGATACTCTGTCGGTATCTTAGTGAAATACCTTTTTTTTTTTAGCTTCACGCTTTATCCCGCTCGAACTCTGTTTCCATCTGTTTTTCGAGGCATTACGTGTTTAGTGGCGGAACTCAACGCCGCGTTTTGCCTTGTTACCAGAGCGAAGTGAATAAATATTATTTCATTTTGCACGAGTAATTGAAACCACAAACTGTTAATCGTCTGCGCTTAGTAACTAATAATAATAAACTTTAATATATATATATATATATATATATATATATATATATATATATATATATATATATATATATATATATATATATATATATATATATATATATATATATATATATATATATATATATATATATATATATATATATATATATATAAATATATATATATATATATATATATATATATATATATATATATATATATATATATATACATATATATACATATACATATATATATATATATATATATATATATATATATATATATATATATATATATATATATATATATATATATATATATATACAATATTTTATAGAGGTAAGTTCACAATGAGTAAATCTCAAGGTTATATTTTAATATCTCAGACAGCGATCTTATTTATAGCATTTAATCAGGATACTAATCGACATATATGTAAAGACGCACGTGTTTTTTCCCGTTCACGCTGTATCCCGCATATAGCAGGATGAGAGATCCTAGTGTGATGACACTTCGTTCTCCGCTTACCTTTTGAATAATATTGGTGTACTAGAGCATCAAAGCACTAAATCCCTCGAGGGAATCGAACCCACGATCATAGTCTCGGGTAGATCGAGTAATCCATTTCAAAGAAAAATATTATTCGTACAAGTATTTCTTTACCAAACAAACTCTTTGAACCGTGGAACCTAGTGTTAAGACACTCCGTTGCTTAGTTCCTGCTTTCTCCGTCCCCGCTTTCCGCCTTTTTTCGAGGCATTGCGTGTTGACAGGCAGAACCTAACGCCGCGCTTTGCCTAGTTTCTAGAGCGAGGAAAATGGAAATAGAAAAATTCGTCTTCTCCAAGTGGGAATCGAACCCTCAAACCGTCGCGTTTACTGGCAGACGCTTACGCCTCTGCGCCACGACGGTCCTCTACATACATATTTAATTTAAAATTTAAAATTAATAATAAACAAAAACCAGTAAATCCGTATTAAAGACGTTTTTAAACGTACATATATAATTAAAGATAATTTTTAAAAAAAAAATAAGTTAAATTTATTTTAAGGAAAAGATTATGGCATATGATTATAATTTATTATTAAAAAAAATTAATTAATAATATACGCGATTGTGTCGGATTTTAATCTAATTTATTTAACTTTTAACCTTCACGCTTTATCCCGCATATAGCAGGATAGGCAGAGGGAACTTAGTGTTGAGACACTCTGTTTTCCCGTTGAGATGCGGAAATCAACACCGCGCTTTATCTTGTAGTTTTGCGATCACAATTTAGAGTATACTAGGTATTCTCAGAATATATTAGAGTTGTACCAGGGCGAGGAGGATAAAAATAAATTGTTATTACCAAGTGGGAATCGAACCTACACCTGACACAGATTCTGTGTTACGGTCTTTTGCCTAATGTATAAATATAGAATAAAAAGTAAAAGTCTATGGTTGCTCAGTAGTACAAAGTCAAATGCTTTGCTTGCAGAATTAATGAATTTTATTTGTTGATGTAAGTCATCGTTAAGACCGTCGTGGCAGAGGCGTAGCGTCTGCCTGTAAACGCGACGGTTTGTGGGTTCGATTCCCACTTGGTGAAGATGGATTTTTTCATCCTCATTTTTTTTGTTCTGGCACCTGGGTAAAAGCGCGGCGTTGAATTCTGCGATTCAACACGTAATGCCTTGATAAAGGCGGAAAGCGGGGAACGGAGTGTCTTAACACTAGGTTCCCACGGTTCTTGCGGTTCCCTCAGCCTACCCTGCTATGAGCGGGATAAAGCGTGAAGCAGTGTGTGTTAGGCACAGTTACTTCCCTAGTAAATGGATACAAGATTTTTTTAATTCGAACTTTTAGTTCCACTCAACACACATTGCCTAGAAAAAGGCGGAAAGCGGGGAACGGAGTGTCTTAACACTAGGTTCCCACGGTTCTTGCGGTTCCCTCAGCCTACCCTGCTATGAGCGGGATAAAGCGTGAAGCAGTGTGTGTTAGGCACAGTTACTTCCCTAGTAAATGGATACAAGATATGAGATCCTGAGATAGGAAATTTTAACCCAAACATACACTCAGCGTGTAACTAACCACATCAAGTGGAGAACGGAGAGTTTGTTAAATATAATATTAAACTTAATAATCTTCTCCACATTCTCCGTACCATCACAATCAATATACAAAAGTAATGAGATAAAATATATGTTTAGTTTAAGCTTTACTTTTCTGATACTAGTTTTTTTTTTAAATTCGTCACTCGTTTTCGTCAGTCGGGCGCGATACCGCGTGGCGAGTGCACGTGTCGTTCAAATTGGTTAAAAATATATTTTTTGTATTGAATTATATATATTTTTTTAGTATTTACAAGGTTGTGTGATAAAAGCACTTGTATGTAGGTTTATTTTAGTTTTGTTCTTCAGTAATAGTTGTTTATATGCAAATTATGATAAATTAACCTTTAAAGTGGAGTGAAGCTAGTCTTATATATTTGAATATTCACATACTCTTAATATCGTGTAGCAGTTCTTTTTTATAGTTTTGTTTATATATATATATATATATATATATATATATATATATATATATATATATATATATATATATATATATATATATATATATATATATATATATATATATATATATATATATATATATATATATATATATATATATAAACTTTTTTTTTTTAATTTCTCTCCCTAATTGTTGTAGAGTGAGTGTATATATACTATGATATACATATATATGTCTTATCTACCCTCAATGTTAGTAAAACTAATAAGTGTACGAAACTCGTGCCTTATGATTTCAATTATTTATATATGTAAATCATATTTTTTTATATACATTTAAAATTTGTTACGGTTCTTGATCTCGTTAATATTTATTATTTTTTTTTAATATATGTTTAAACATAATGTATGTATTTATAACAAAAACTATGATATATTAAAGTAATTGATCATTATATGTATATATATTTATATATACATATATGTATATTATATTTTAATAATAATTATTTCTCTTATCTCATTTTACATTCTTCCTCGCAATAGATACAACGTATGAATTTTTAAATTTATTATTTTATTATAAAACAGATTAAATATTAAAATTAGAATTAATATAGTTCAATCAGTGCTAAAAAAAAATAAAAATGGCATCCTCGTCGGAAACCCCCGCCATTTCTGATAAAGAAGTCGACCAACATATCGGAGAATTGGAGAATGTTGGTACTGAAGAAGAATTGGAGAAGAAGCTGAACAGCATGAGCATTCTGGGCTTCTCCATTGCTAATATTATGAAATCTATTTTTAATAAAAGTAGCAATGAACCGTTTAAGGCTGAATGGTTGACAGTAAGTTTTTTTTTTTAATTTAAAAGCCATTTTTTTAAAATATGCTAAACTAATAAGATTTCTTTTACAATTTTATAGCTTCACGCTTTATCCCGCACATGGCAAGGTAGGCAGAAGGAACTGTAGGAACCATACGAACCTAGTGTTAAGACACTCCGTTGCTTAATTCCTGCCTTTTTCCGTCCCCGCTTTCCGCCTTACTCGAGGCATTGCGTGTTGAGTGGCGGAACTCAACGCCGCGCTTTGCCTAGTTGCCAGAGCGAAGAAAATGGAAATAGAAAAATCCATCTTACTCGAATGGGAATCGAACCCACGAACCGCCGCGTTTATTAGCAGACGCTTACGCCTCTGCGCCACGACGTTCCTCTATTAAAATACTTATAAAGTATATTTGTATAAAACAGTAGTACATAAAGAGAATTGAATCTACGTCCCTTGAGATAAGATAAGACTGGACATATACTGGAGAGTACGTGTATCTTCATTTCCTAACACTATGTGTTTTCCTTTGAAATATGCGAAATACTGTTTAACATATTAATAATTAAAAAATATATATATTATAATGTTTGCTCAATAATAATAATAATAAGCTATATTTATTTCAATAAAATTTTCGTAATAACACACATATACATATATATGTTAATATGTACACATATATGCTATTGATAAAGAGGTCACGATCCTTTTAATTTGATGGATTGCAGCTGTGTTTTATCTTGCGATGTAAGAAATGAATTCGATATTTTTTTATTGTACACTAAAAAGTAATGATAATAATAATAATGATTATACCTTAAAAAATAATTATTTTAATAATAATAATGATTATACCTTAAAAAATAATGATTATAATAAAAATAATGATTATACCTTAAAAAATAATGATTTTAATACAAAATAATGATTATACCAAAAATAATGATTTTAATAAAAATAATGATTATACCTTAAAAAATAATGATTTTAATAAAAATAATGATAATACCTTAAAAAATAATTATTTTAATAAAAATAATGATTATACCTTAAAAAATAATGATTTTAATAAAAATAATGATTATACCTTAAAAAATAATTATTTTAATAAAAAGAATAATTGATTTTTATTAGCTTCACGCTTTATCCCGCAAATAGCAGGATAGGCAGAGGGAACGGCAGGAGCCGTGAGAACTTAGTGTTAAGACACTACGTTCCCCGCTTTCCGCCTTTTCAACGCATTGCGTGTTAAGTAGCGGAACTCAACGCTCTCTTTGTCTTGTTGGTAGAGTAAAGAAAATGGTCGGAATTAATTACCCGCGAGTGGGAATCGAACTTGCAAACCGTCACGTTTCAGGCAATCTATAAAGAATTAATCAATATATAAATATTTTTTTATAGTCAAATCTCAACTGCTTTTACTTTAAAGCCAATATCTTTATGATTGGTTGTTTGTTGAGTGGCGTAATTAAACGCCGCTCAAATTACATTAAAAAAATTTAATGATGTCATCAATAATTCTTTCTTTGGTTAAGTTCTTAGTATTTAAAATGGCCGCTTCCTATAGACAGGGTTAGGAGGACAGGAAATTATGGACTTGGCCGATTGGTCAATTGGCGTACTAACCAACCAACTAGTTGGGCCAATTCATAGTTGGCATGTATACTAAATTTCTATCTGCCACTATTGTTCTATTCAAGCTACAAAAAAAGGTATATAGCAATGTAGGCAGAGGGAACCTAGTGTTAAGACACTCCGTTTCCAACTTTTCATCGATTTTAAGACTGTGTTGAGTGGCGGAACTAAACGCTTTCTGGTTACCAGAGCGATCCGGATATATATATGTATATATATATATATATATATATATATATATATATATATATATATATATATATATATATATATATATATATATATATATATATATATATATTAATTATATTATCTTTGACCCCTAACCATATACTGTGAAGTAATTAAACATTGGACAAAGGTCATCGTCGGATATCGAATTTAAAATAATTATTTACTATCATTGAAACTACCTTGGCGCAGTGTAACTAATAAGGCGAGGGGTGTGGGTTCAATTCTACTCTAACAAAAAAATCATGTCTTTTGTCCAAAATTAAAAAAGTTTTATAGAATATCAATACAATATTCACAGGTTGTGTCTGTCTGTAAACGTGACGGTTAGTGGGTTCGATTCACACTAGAGGTGGATGGATTATTGCATCTTCTTTTTCCTGATCCGACAATTAGACAAAGCTTGGCGTTGGGTTCCGCCACTCAACGCAATGTCTCGAATGCAGATAGAAAACGTAGAAGAGTCACAGAACAGAGCATAGATTTAGCACTTGACATCACATATACTTGACATATATATATATATATATATATATATATATATATATATATATATATATATATATATATATATATATATATATATATATATATATATATATATATATATATATATATATCTAATATATATATATATATATATATATATATATATATATATATATATATATATAGGGTAAAATATTTCAAAGCTATATACAAAAAACTAGTTAATGGCAGCCATACACGGTACAGTATACTTGCGCAAGTCTGGACTTGTACAAATTCACGTATTTCGGTGCACGCGCTCCCACACACGTTCATGTAAACTTGCGCGAACGCAAACTTGCACAAGTTGAAAATTTAAATTTGGAACTTTATAAAGAACTTGTGCAAGTGAACAAGTTGCGCAATTATCTTCCAACACACGATACAGTATACTTGCGCAAGTGAAGCGCAAGTAGCTGCCGTAACAATTATCAATAATTTAGGCACAGCTCATTTTTCCCATTTCACGATATCTATATGCTGTGTAACGCGTGAGGTAGCCATTAATTAATACAAATGACGTAAACATCTCGTACTACAAAAATACTATTTAACGTTGTCAATCTGTCACCTTTCATTCAAAAATAACCCAAAGAGAAAGAGCTATATCTCTGTCCCGCTCTGACAGTACAGTGTACGCTCGCGTCATACTTGACTAATGGCGTTTTATTTTGGAACAATAATTTAATGATTTATTTTGTTGCAAAAAAATTTGTTTTTAAAAATATTACTTGTGTTATAATTTTACCAAGCTTATAAAGGCTAGTGTTTTTTTTGTAGCTTTTTCTTTATCCCGCACATGGCAGGGGAGGCAGAGGGAACTGCAGGAATCGTGGGAACCTTCACGACACTACGTTCCTTAGTCCCTGCTTTCTCCGCCCCAACTTTACGGCTTTTTCTAGGCATTGCGTGTTGAGTGGCGGAACTCAACGCCGCGCTTAACTAGTGGCTAGTTAATACTATGGTTTAAATAAAGATCGCGGTTAGTTTCTCACCTGTATATTTAATTTATTTCCAGATAGACGAATATAAGACTATGGCGGAGGAGAGTTTGCAGAACGCGTTCAAAACAATCAACCTGACTAACTGGAGGTTAGAGAAGAGAGGAAGCCGGAAGGGTGATATAGTTGAGTCCAAGCAAACTGAGCAGTTCGGCAAAGTTTACAGGTTCTCTGTAAGTACATTACATTTGCACAAATTTGCTCTGCGAGAGGCGCGGGTTCGATTACTGCTGCCTTCAAAATGTTTTCTAACATTGTTTTGTTTGTTGAGTGTAATGATTAAGAGCTGTATGTATATATATGTATATGTATGTATATGTATATGTATGTATATGTATATGTATATGTATGTATATGTATGTATATGTATGTATATGTATATATATATATATATATATATATATATATATATATATATATATATATATATATATATATATATATATATATATATATATATATATATATATATATTTGGCTTATCATCTTTATCTTAAAAAAAATACTTTTAATGTATGTTTTTTTAAAGTTTTTACGAACACAAAGTCCGTGTCCTTTGGTTAAATAATACAAAAGGAAAAAAATTGTTTTTCTTTTTTTTTTCGCTTAAATATATATATATATATATATATATATATATATATATATATATATATATATATATATATATATATATATATATATATATATATATATATATATATATATATATATATATATATATATATATATATATATATATATATTATATATCATTATTATTATTTTTTTATATCTATTGTTTTTTTTTCAGGGTATAGTTGATTGTCCCGCCAAGTTTCTTTTTGAGGAGTTCAAAAATAATTTAACTAAACTACCCGAATGGAATCCCACTATACTGAAGAGTGAATTGATTAAGGTATTTAGTTAACGTACTTTTATTAAGCGTAGACAGACGGGAACCGCGACCGTGGGAACCTAGTGTTAAGACACTTCGTGCCTGCTTTCTGCCTTTTTGAGTCAATTTATCTTGAGGCAACTTATCTAGTTGAAAATATCGGACAAGTGCTCGAGTCGTACACACAGTTCTGTACTAAATTTATAGATATTGGAACCTATAACTTATATAAAAAGTTAAACTCTTTATGACCATTCATGTTTAGTGATTTTTAACGTGACGGTTTGTGGGTTCGATTGCCACATAGATTCCCTCTATGTAATATAACCTAATAGGTAGGGTAGGTTGCTCAATTAAATACTAATCAAAAAGTATGGAGAATGATTAGTATAGGTATGATGCGTGGTGTGTGATGCAAGGTAAAACAAATAACAACGTCCACACTTCAGTTGTCACACATGTATTACGCACACAATATACACAGGAACACAAAGTCAAAAGGTAATAGTGAGTACGGAAGAAATTTACAGTTCTGAGAGCACAAGAAATAACATAAACCACGGAAACTAAAACGTAAACAATAAAAACAGCAAAGGCCAGTAACAAGTAAACGAATGGTATCGAGTGTGAGATATCGACTAACTTCATTCCTATCTTTTCGCGGCTTACAATATTATAACGCGGTGGCGGGTAGACGCGGAACAAAAGCGTCGCTCGGCCGATCCGCCGCATACTACTATGAATTAATATTTAATGTTATAATATTAAAATAAATATATGAAATATAATGATGGTGCGTATTGTGTATGTATATTATATTATTAATATTTAGCCGTATTGACAAGGACGCCGTAATTTTGCATACGGGTGAAAAGTTGACGGAGGTGGTCCTCGTGTTCTTCCTGGGTCCTGGAGTAAACCAAAAAGTCGTCAAGGTAGGGATAGCAAAAGTCAAGTCCACGTGTTAGCTCATCCACGAACCTCTGAAATGTCTGGCCAGCGATCCTTAATCCGAACGTCATAAAAGGAAACTCGTATAAGCCGAATGGCGTTGTAATTGCCGTTTTCGGTATGTCCTCCTCAGCGACTGGAATCTGATTGTAAGCCTTAACCAAATCAATAACAGAAAAGTACTTACAACCAGCCAAACGTGCGAAAAGTCGTGAATGTGACGTATGGGATAGTTATCTGGTACGGTTCTCGCATTAAGCAACCTATAATCGCCGCAGGGACGCCAACCGTTATCCTTTTTCGACACCAGGTGTAAAGGCGACGACCAAGGGCTGTCAGAAGGACGTGCCGTGCCGTTCGCTAGCATTGCGTCGAATTCCTGTCTGGCGATTTTAAGCTTGTCAGGAGCGAGTCTCCTGGGGGAACATGATACTGGGGGACCTGGTGTAGTACGAATGTGGTGTACAGTGTGATGTTTGACGACACCCGGAGTACCGGCGGGGCGAGTTATTTCAGGGAACTCCGCCAAAATATTGTGGTAGCTACTATTTCCGCCAGTGGAAACCTTCACACTCGTTACTAGGCAATTAGTTTTGGCTATTGAGGCTACAGTGCTGATATTAGTGAGACTATCTGTTAACCTACGATTACTAATGTCTACGATAAGACGATAATGAGATAGAAAATCTACACCAATTATAGCTTTCGTTACGTCAGCTACGACGAAGCGCCATGGAAAGGTGCGACGTAATCCTATATTTAAAGTGAGATTAATGTAACCGTAGGTGGCTATAGCCGAACCATTAGCAGCACTGAGCTGAAAGGATGTCTTATGTCTATTTTCACTTAAGTCGGTAATTGGAAAGACACAAATATCACTACCGGTATCAACTAGAAATTGTCTTTTGGTGCTGTGGTCGGTAATGAAGAGGCGACCCGGAGAGCTCCTGCAATCATTGGTCGCCATCACTGATTGCTGGGAGCGTTTCCCGACGTGTAGTCACAGGGTTTGATGCAGCTCCTAGCCTTGGAGCCGAACTTGCTGTGGTACCAACAAACTGGATACCGTCGGTGACTCGAACTGGGTCTTCGAGATTGCGATCGGTTGCGGCTACTACTCGACTGTCTTCGTTCCCTTGGTCGAGATCGTTGGTTGACTTGGGCCGTGAGGGCACTGACCTGTTTGGTCAACTCCGCTACTTGCTGTGTCAACAACTCAATGGACGATGATGAGGATGTTGCTGCGACTTGGTTCGTCGGTGCAGCAATGTCGTGTACCCTGTCGGCCAGTTCAGCGAGAGCATCGAGAGGTAAGGTAGGTTGAGATGCCACTATTGGTTGTATTTCTATTGGCAACCGACTTGTCCAAATGGTCTGGAGAAATTCTTCCGGAATATCTGGTCCAGCAAGGTGTTGAAGGTGTCGCAGGAATTGTGAAGGCTTGCGACTGCCAAGTTGTTCATGCATCAACAATTGTTTCACTTTGTTCTCCCTCCAAACAGATAGACGTTTTATAAGTTCTGCCTTGAGTCGATTATAGTCAGGTGGGCCAGTGATAACGTCTTCTACTTCTGCGGCGTATTGTCTGTCTAACGTTGATAGGATTTGCTAAAATTTTGTAGCCTCATCCGTTATTCCAAATAATTTAAACTGACCTTCAACTTGTGCGAACCAAATGGCCGGCTTTTCTGGCCAAAATGGCGGCGTCTTAATCTGGGCTGATGGCGACGCGACCATAGTTACGTCAGCACTATGAACCCGTTCCAGCTTCTTCATACGGCGCGGTCGCGTATTTATTTTCGACTCAGCTGTGTCACTTCCACTACTCATCTTCTAAATTACGTGTACAATACGGGGTCACCAATTATAGGTATGATGCGTGGTGTGTGATGCAAGGTAAAACAAATAACAACGTCCACACTTCAGTTGTCACACATGTATTACGCACACAATATACACAGGAACACAAAGTCAAAAGGTAATAGTGAGTACGGAAGAAATTTACAGTTCTGAGAGCACAAGAAATAACATAAACCACGGAAACTAAAACGTAAACAATAAAAACAGCAAAGGCCAGTAACAAGTAAACGAATGGTATCGAGTGTGAGATATCGACTAACTTCATTCCTATCTTTTCGCGGCTTACAATATTATAACGCGGTGGCGGGTAGACGCGGAACAAAAGCGTCGCTCGGCCGATCCGCCGCATACTACTATGAATTAATATTTAATGTTATAATATTAAAATAAATATATGAAATATAATGATGGTGCGTATTGTGTATGTATATTATATTATTACATAAATACATATTGAATAGAATATTATATTTGTGTAATTGTGGAGTGTAATAAATAAATAATAATAATATAATAATAATTCGCCTACAATTAGTTTAAAAATGGAGAGTATTTAACTCTCTGTCTTATAAGATTCCAAGGTTGTAGAGAGTACCTCGTGAAACAATATAAGACGTTTCTGGGAGAATTATGAGCATTTGCCTGAGTGGCATACGCATTTCTGTTATAAAATGTTGCTGTATGGCTCGAATAGAAGGGCCACCTATCTCATTTTAAACACATTATTCGCGTATATTATTTGAACACACATATAAATATATATATATATATATATATATATATATATATATATATATATATATATATATATATATATATATATATATATATATATATATATATATATATATATATATATATATATATATATATATATATATATATATATATATATATATATATATATATATATATATATATATATATATATATATATATATATATATATATATATATATATATATATATATATATATATATATATATATATATATATATATATATATATATATATATATATATATTTCTTTCTTTTTTTATTTTTTTTTATAGCTTCACGCTTTTATCCCGCACATGGCAGGGTAGGCAGAGGGAACTGTAGCTAGTGTTAAGACACTCCGTTGCTTAGTCTCTGCTTTCTTCGTCCTCGCTTTCGGCCTTTTTCGAGGCATTGTGTGTTAAGTGGCGGAACTCAACGCCGCCCTTGCCTTATAACTGAATATATTATTAGTTTTACCTTGTTCTTTTATCTTCTCTAGGAAATAGGCCCCGGCATAGATCTCTCGTACCAAGTAACAGCGGGCGGAGGTCGCGGGATCATAGCGCCTCGCGACTTCATAATCTTGCGGCGCAGCGCCGCGGTGTCCGCGGACGGGACGGTAGTGGATTCGAACCCGCACTGCTACATGACGAGTGGAGTTAGTGTTCAAGTGCCGGGATATCCGCCGCAGCGGGACATGGTCAGGTGAGGACAGGGTTATAGGGTTTTTGGGGAGGGGAGGGGGAGGATAAATTCAACGCTTTTACAGTCTTTAACATCTAAAACTACCCCCCTTTTATAGGGGTATGTTAATAGTATATTATTTTCAAAGTCTTCGGAGAATTGGCGAAGTGTTCATACAATTTTTATTGGGTTAACTTTTGTGAATCATAATAAATATACCGATATATGAACAAATACAGTGGTAGACATTTTTTTAGCTTCACGCTGTATCCCGCTTATAGCAGGCTAGGCAGAGAGAACCGAAGGAATTGTGGGGACCTAGTGTAGGCATTGCGTGTTGAGTGGCGGAACTCAACGCCGCCCATTGCCTAGTTGCCAGAGCGAAGAAAATGGAGATGAAAAATTCTGTCTTCCCCTCATGGGAATCGAACCCACAAACCATCGCCTTTACGCTACGACTTTACCCCACTACGGTTCTCTAGATAAAGAAGTTCTTAACAATATTAGTGTTAAAGCGTTTTTGTCCAATTTTCGAATGTATTATAGTGACGTAACTAAACGCCGCGCTTAGTTATTGTTTCGCTTTTTCACTTATGAATAATATTTATTTCTCCAATTCCAGAGGTCATAATAAGGTCGGGTGTTGGAGTTTAACGCCGAAAGCTGTTGAAACAGCGGATGGTAAGATCGAGCAGAGAACTGTCTTCCAGTGGTTAATGTGCTGTGATTTAAAAGGTAATTTTTTTTTGTTTTTTATAACATTTTTATGAAAATTATATATAAAGTTCCGAAGATAAAGGGAAATGTGTGTCTGTTTGTATCTTCTATAATAGTTGAAGGAACGGAGTGTCTTAACACTAGGTTCCTATGGTTCTTGCAGTTCCCTCTGCCTATAATGCAATATACGGGATAAAGGGTGAAGCTAAAAAGAATGATTTATTTAGAATATATCATGTATACAGGGTGTATCTGACACGGCAGCTGTTATCAAAACTACTTATAGGGGAAAATATTTCAAGGCTATATACAAAAAACTAGTTCACAATTCTCAATAGTTTAGGCACAGGATCATTTTTCCCATTTCACTATATTTACACGTGCTGTGTAACGCGTGAGGTAATCATAATTAAATACAAATGACGTATAGACCTCGTACTACAAAAATACTATCAAACGTTGTCAATCTGTCACCTTTCATTCAAAAAATAAGTGAATGAGAAAGAGATATATCTCTGTCTCTCTCTAGTGTACGCTCACGTCACACTTGACAAATGGCGTTGTATTTTGGAACAAATAACGTAATTTAATTATTTATTTTATTTGAATTTCTTTTTTTTATTTTTGAAAATTTTACTTCTTTTATAATTTTACAAAGGCTACTTAATACTATGCTTTAAATGACGGTCGCGGTAACATCCACACCCTGTATATGCGCATAGTCATATCCTACACTAGCTTCTATATACCACACGCAATTACATGCTAGAAACGCGTATGCCAAGTTCCGCGAGTGTTAAAGCCAAGCTATACCAACCCGAGTAGCTTAAAAGGGCCAGATTCGAATCGGGTAATACCACGCTCTCACGAACACTGTCGTGAAACAGCCGCGTATTAATGCTACTGTGTTTCGTCAGGTGAAGGAGAGTTCCGGAAGCCCATAAAGGGGGGTTGGTCTGGATATTTAGTTAGTAACGCATTCACATCCTCTCAGGTTGTGGATGTCTATGGGCGAGGGTGTACACTTAACATCAGGTGGCAATTCTTCTCATTTGCCATCTTATAGTTTAAAAAAATAAATTAAAATGGTTTCGTGAAAATCAAAGATTTTTTTTATTTCACGCTTTATTCCGCACAGGGCATGGTAGGCAAAGGGAACTGCAGGAACCATAGGAACCTATTGTTAAGACACTCCGTTGCTTAGTCTCTGCTTTCTCCGTCCCCGCTTTCCGCCTTTTTCGAGGCATTGCGTATTGAGTGGCGGAACTCAACGCCGCGCTTTGCCTTCTAATTCGATATATTATTAGATTTATCTTGTTTTTTTAATCTTCTCTAGGAAGTAGGCCCCGGCATAGATCTCTCGTACCAAGTAACAGCGGGCGGGGGTCGCGGGATCATAGCGCCTCGCGACTTCATAATCTTGCGGCGCAGCGCCGCGGTGTCCGCGGACGGGACGGTAGTGGATTCGAACCCGCACTGCTACATGACGAGTGGAGTTAGTGTTCAAGTGCCGGGATATCCGCCGCAGCGGGACATGGTCAGGTGAGGACAGGGTTATAGGGTTTTTGGGGAGGGGAAGGGGAGGATAAATTCAACGCTTTTACCTATAGTCTTTGTCATCTAAAACTACCCCCCTTTTATAGGGGTATGTTAATAGTATATTATTTTCAAAGTCTTCGGAGAATTGGCGAAGTGTTCATACGATTTTTATTGGGTTAACTATTGTGAGTCATAATAAATGTCTCACTATATGAACAAGTACAGTGGTAGACATTTTTTTTAGCTTCACGCTTTATCCCGCTCATAGCAGGGTAGGCAGAAATAACCGAAGGAATTGTTGGGACCTAGTGTGTAGGCATTGCGTGTTGATTGGCGGAACTCAACGCCGCGCATTGCCTAGTTGCCAGAGCGAAGAAAATGGAAATTGAAAAATCCATCTTCTCCTGATGGGAATCGAACCCACAAACCATCGCCTTTACGCTACGACTTTACCCCACTACGGTTCTCTAGATAAAGAAGTTCTTAACAATATTAGTGTTAAAGCGTTTTTGTCCAATTTTCGAATGTATTATAGTGACGTAACTAAACGCCGCGCTTAGTTATTGTTTCGCTTTTTCACTTATGAATAATATTTATTTCTCCAATTCCAGAGGTCATAATAAGGTCGGGTGTTGGAGTTTAACGCCGAAAGCTGTTGAAACAGCGGATGGTAAGATCGAGCAGAGAACTGTCTTCCAGTGGTTAATGTGCTGTGATTTAAAAGGTAATTTTTTTATGTTTTTTATAACATTTTTATGAAAATTAATTATTTAAAGTTCCGAAGATAAAGGGAAATGTGTGTCTGTTTGTATCTTCTATAGTAGTTGAAGGAACGGAGTGTCTTAACACTAGGTTCATATAGTTCCTGCAGTTCTCTCTGCCTACCCTGCTATGTGCGGGATAAAGCGTGACGCTAAAAAGTGTTGGATACCATCTTGAAGCACACAAAGTTTTAAATTTCGAAGTCATGCAATGAAAATAAAAAAAAATAAAGACTTATTTAAATATCACTTTTAAAATATATTTTGTATGTAATTGTACCTAATTCACTGCTAAAGAGAAAACAAAATATAGAGAAAATCAAAAAATAAAGTAAAATTGGAAATTTATACATTATTTATATACATTTATTTTACATGTATTAAGACATTTCATATATATATATATATATATATATATATATATATATATATATATATATATATATATATATATATATATATATATATATATATATATATATATATATATATATATATATATATGTATATATATATATATATATATATATATATATATATATATATATACACACACACACACACGTCACCACGCCCGATCCCTACCGGGTAGTCGTATATACCGCAGGGCCAACCGCTACCGTCCCTACACACCTCTACCGCCTCGTCCACTGTCACTAAACTCTTCACACTCACTCTCCGGGGAGATTCAAACTTATTCACTTTTCTAAGTTAATAAATTAATACAGAACCCTTCGCATATGTTACGACTCACGCTTAACCGATATTTTTTTTTCTTTTTCAGGCAAAATCCCACAATTTGTGTTAGACGCAGCTTTTGCGACGGTCATGTTGGATTACATAGTACATGTGAGGAAGTTCGCCGCAGAGAGTAAAGCCAAGGGATTATTTTAATATATATATGTATATATATTGTATATATAGATATATGTAGTTTAAGTATAAGTGAATTGATAAAACACAATATGTATAATATATATAAATATATATATATATATATATATATATATATATATATATATATATATATATATATATATATATATATATATATATATATATATATATATATATATATATATATATATATATATATATATATATATATATATATATATATATATATATATATATATATATATATATATATATATATATATATATATATATATATATATATATATATATATATATATATATATATATATTATATATATATATATGCATGTGTGGTTATGAATATATATTTTGATAATAGTCCAAAGTTTTGTTTTTTATTTAATTTTTTCTGAGCAGTGTCTAATTTTATACACTTTGAATCAATTAAATTGTTTTTTAAAATTTTATGTACAATTATTTATTAAAATATTTGTTATAATAATATATGTCTTTGACAACTTATATATTTAAATTAATATAAAAATTATATATTTTGTTTGTTTAAAAGAAACCACAGATAAGTGTAATTAAAATAAAAAAAAAACAGCAAATTAATGAAGCTTTCTAATAAAGCTTTAAAGAATATTTTAGCCATATTTGCTTAAATTAATACATACCTATATTCAAAGACCAAATGCTCATGATAATTATATATATATATATATATATATATATATATATATATATATATATATATATATATATATATATATATATATATATATATATATATATATATATATATATATATATATATATATATATATATATATATATATATATATATATATATTTATTTATGTATGTATATATGTATATATATTTATAAAACTTTTTTATAATAACATATTAATATTTGTCACATCAGATGTAAATGTAATGCCTAACTAAAATGTATTGAATGTGATTACTGCTCATTTAAATTTAGGAAAAAAAATTAAAATTAAAAAATATATGTAGTTTTGAGATGGGTACCGTAATGTCTAATGTTTTTACCTTTGATTTTTTTTATTATATTATTTATTTCTTTTTTTGCAATCATGACATTATATATATATATATATATATATATATATATATATATATATATATATATATATATATATATATATATATATATATATATATATATATATATTTATATATATATATATATATATATATATATATATATATATATATATATATATATATATATATATATATATATATATATATATATATATATATATATATATATATATATATATATATATATATTATTTATATACATTGTATGTATATATATATATGTATATATATATATGTATATATATATATATATATATATATATATATATATCGTATTGTTAAGTATAAACAAAATATATATATTTATTTTTTATAGACATTGTGCATGCATTTTTAAACGTTTAGTTATTTAAGTTTAAAACAGAGGAATTTGTAAAATTTTACACGTACTGAAAATCGGCAGATTTATAATAAAATCATTTTTTAAATTTAATTGTTTTATTTATCCTTAAATATTTTTAATAATTCTCATGACCAACTACTTCGAATTGATTTTACTAGACCTTTAAAGAACCTTCTAAAAATTAATACATAACTTAGAAACATCTGTTAGCAAACTATAGAAAAATTTCGCTATATACAAATTAATTGTAAACAAATTCCTGGTAAGTTTGGCAAACTTCATATTTAACTTTAAAAGTCCTAAAAAAGGGTTGTGGGCCGTGGTCGTAGCGAAGAGGCGTAAGCGTCTGCATGTAAATGCGACGGTTGTGGGTTCGATTCCCACACGGAGAAGATGGATTTTTTATTTCCATTTTCTTCGTTCTGGCAACTAGGCAAAGCGCGGCGTTGAGTTCCGCCACTCAACACGCAATGCCTCGAAAACGGCGGAAAGCGGGGACGGAGAAAGCAGGGACTGATCAACGCAGTGTCTTAACACTAGGATCATTTTGCTTAAAAAAATATCTAGTGCCTTAATATTACGTATATTTACACTAATTTGATTTCTTCAAAATAAGTCATTAATACCGGAGCGCCAACCGCTACCGTCCCTCCTACACCTCTCCCGCCTCGTCTACTGTCACTAGCCTCTTCACACACTCTCCGGGGAGTCCTCATGCTTCACGTGACCTTCCTCCAGTATCTTTGATACTGTGTTGACAAAAGTTAACCGAGGTCTGTCAATACTTCTCTTACCAATAAAAAAATTAATATCTATTTCAAATTAAAAAGAATTAGTCCAAAATTGCTAAACTTGATATATCAAGTGAATCAATAATAATCTGTTACATAGTTTCAGAAAAAAATCTAGAATTAAAAAAAAAATAACATAGAATTTTTTAGTCGTAGCATATTAGTAATGTACAAAAATCATCTTTTCATAATATTAAAATATAACAGAATCAAAAATCTTATATTTGTTCATCTACCCCCAAAATTGGTTATACACACAGGCTCTCGCCACGGTACAGCTGTAGTTTACGATATTGAACGAAACAAACGCTACCGGTTTCGTTTCATTAAAAACAAAAATGTCAGACGGTTCGGATATCGAGATGCAATCGGCATTACCTAAAAAAACAACCAAGAAGCCACCTAAGAGTCCCACAGCAGAAACGTTAAAAAAACAAGATTCCAAGAAAATAACTACAAAGGAAATGATACATCAGGCGTTAGTCGATTTGAAAAGTCGTAAAGGTGCATCTTTATATGCTATTAAAAAGTATATTGAAGAGAAATATCAAGTTGATGTGGAAAAAATTAATTATCTCATTAAGAAATATTTGAAAACTAGTGTCGAATTGGGTACAATTATACAAACCAAGGGTATCGGTGCGTCTGGATCGTTCAAACTAGCCACTGGCAAAGATAAATTGGAAAAGAAAAAGAAAAAACCGAAAAAAGAATCAAAGAAGAAGGAGGAGAAAGTGTCTGATAAATCAGAAAACTCTAAAGAAAAACCAGTTAAAGCTAAAAAACCCGCAAAAAAAGAAACAGAGAACAACATTGAGAAAAAACCAAAAAAAGTGGAAATTGCTAAAACGTCAAAAAATAAAGAAGAAAAAGACAGTGCTGCTAACAAAATAAATAAGAAAAAAGATAAAACAAAATCTGTCAAATTAATGAAAACACCCGCCAAAAAACGGGCGGCCATGATGAAGAGGAAAAGTATTGGGTCAATTATTAAACCGCCCAAAATGAAGCCGAAGGCCAAAGCCTAAACATCCTAATAGTGATTATATTTTATTTTAAATAAACAGCAAATGTTAATTATTGTCTTGTGACAATTAAAAATGTTAATTTAACAAGTGTTTTATTTTCATCTCTTTTAAGTAACATATTAAATAACCTTTTTATATGTTAGTAAAACCTAATTACATAGATAATATAACAAAGAAGGTAGTATTTAAAAAATACGCATTGTTTTTTAATTGTACCCGTTTATTGAATATTCCAATTTATTTATATTAAATTATAATTTTTAAAATCTGTATGTTTATAAACGTATTAAGCAAGTACTCTATTTTGGTAAGATAAATATAGGTAAAATGTAGAACGGAGAGTTCTAACACTAAGTCACTGTTAAATTTGTTACATGCAGATAAAAAATTATATATTATTATATTTTTTTTTAGCTTCACGCTTTATCCCGCACATGGCAGGGTAGGCAGAGGGAACTGCAGGAACCACAAGAACCTAGTGTTAAGACACTCCGTTACTTAGTCCCTGCTTACTCCGTCCGTATTATTATGTAAAATTTAGTAAATAAAATGTTATATATTTATATGTATGTAATTTGCTCATAAGCAAATAAATCTTAATATTTTTTAATAATAGATTTTTGTATTATTTCAAGGCAAGATTTTTTATTTAATTTAGTGTTGCACAGCATATATAAATTGACGTGGCGTTAAGTTCCGCCACAGTGCCTCTAACAGTACGAATATTGTCACCGTTGTCTGTCTATTTGTTGTATATCCACATCATAAGAACTACATGATTCAATTTTACTATTTTTTTTAAATAAAAGCATTGATAAGTTGAGTAAATCCTAGAGTATAATGCATTTTGCAGACTGATGCACCTGAAATTTGTTTTATTATTTAATTTATCATTTACTAACCACCTAAAGACTCGAATTCGGATAAAAAATGCAAAACCTTATTAAATTAGGAAATGAAAAATTAATACTGGAAAAAGCAAAGCGCGGCGTTGAAGTCCATTTAACACGCAATTCCTCGAAACGCGAAATCGGGAAACGGAATTTCTTAACTCTAGGTTTCCACTGGTTCCTGCAGTTCCCTCTGCCTACTGTTCCAAGCCTTACTAATAAATCACATTTTTTTTATTTTACAAATATAATGACCAAAAGCATGCGTTAATAATTACCAAAAAGAAAATAATATAATAAAGCAAAATTAGCAAGGGTATACAATTCGCTAACTTTAAAATTAAAACAAGTTTTACTAACCAATTGTCTGTCCGTAGCTCTTAAACCAAATAATGCAATTCTTTTCTCAGAAGTAGATCCACTCTTCAACAGATTAAATAATTATATTTTTTATCTATAATACTTTTTTCTATCAATAACTTATTTATGTTACAAAAATCGTTTCTTTTTGTGTTTATCGATTATAAAATTGTTACAGTCATAATTCAGAACCTATTTTCAGAATATTAATTATGGGCGACAAAATTTCATCGCATTTAACTACCACATATTTATATTTTTTTAAAATTATTTGCAAAACCAATTGTTAAGGTATCTTTAAAATGGCGTGCCCAACTTTCCCTACCATAGATAGGCTACTGCGAAAGGGTCATAACGATCCTCTAGCAAGTTATATAGCATCCGAATACCCTGGGAGAAATCTCAGAGTACCCTAAATGTTGATGGTGGCTGGGAGCAGGCGGGCCTTTCATTGAGGCGTCATAGTAGAATGTTCAACCGATCTTATGGCGTCTCATGGAGGTGAAGAGGGTTCCGCTAGGTTTTAGTGGGTAGTGTAGAGACAGGTACTTAATCGATGAGTTCCACAGTACCACCCATGTCATCAGACGGGTGGTCTGCGAAAAAAGCATTTTCCAGCGTTAAAAAAAGTTATTAAAAATTAAAAAAAATTAAAATGGCGCGCATTGTCTTAATACAAGTTTTTTTCTCTCCGCTTAAACACTTGAGTCGAATTAAATAATTTAAATTATTTTTACTGTGTTGTGACAGACTTGTATTGTTTCGTAAGTTTTCACAAACTAGGTATACTAACTCAAAAAATATAGAAAAGGCGGGAAAGTATGGATAGCGTTTTTTTTTTAAATTTAAGTGTATCTTATTCAATGCTATTGTAACACAATATACATTTTTTAATTAATACATTTTTAATTATTAAATTTTTATTTATTTAATATTTTCACATAATCAAAAAATAATATTAGTTATATAAATTAATGTTAATATTAATTAATTTACGCTTTATTAATATAAAACGCTAAAATGTATAAAAAAAAGTGATAACAAATATTTTTGTAATCTATTATATCATAATCAAATTAAAAATAATTATAAATAGGTACTTATAATTAAACAATAAACATGGCTTATATAAAAAATATTTAAATATTTAGGTATATAAATATTTTTGTATATACACTATATAATATATATACTCTAAGATCATATATATATATATATATATATATATATATATATATATATATATATATATATATATATATATATATATATATATATATATATATATATATATATATATATATATATATATATATATATATATATATATATATATATATATATATATATATATATATATATATATATATATATATATATATATATATATATATTTATATATATATATATATATATATATATATATATATATATATATATAATATATATATATATATATATATATATATATATATATATATATATATATATATATATATATATATATATATATATATATATATATATATATATATATAATTAATGGCCTTAAAGGAAGCCATTTGCAATAATGTAGGAGGCCATTTCCTTAATCGTCAAGGTCAAAATACCTATTTAAGTCATTCCGTAGTCAATTATCTTTAAAAACAACTTGCGATAACTATATATTAAAAAGTAGCTTGTGGAGGCGTTTTAAATACTTATTCTAGATAATATAACAAAGAAGGTAGTATTGTTCATTTTTACAATAACTAGGAACTTTTTCTCCCCCTACTCCCCTCATTTTTACAACAAAAAGGAGCCTATGTTACTTCTTGGGAATTTAACGTTAACTGTTAATCCTTTGTATGTTCTTCAATCAACGTAACATTGGGAAGGTGGCACGCTCGGAACGCCATAAATAAAAATAAGTATTTAAGGTCAATGAAATACAACAAAAACTATATATAGAATTTATCATGTTTGAAATATATTTATTCTCTTTATGTATGGCGTTTCGAGCGTGCCAGTTGCGCCCAATTCACTTCGCCATTGTCACGTTGTAAGGCTTGATTTTTTTAATTTTTTTTTTTTTTTTTGTTTTTTAGCTTCACGCTTTATCCCGCACATGGCAGAGTAGGCAGAGGGAACTGCAGGAACCATATGAACCTAGTGTTAAGACACTCCGTTACTTAGTCACTGCTTACTCCGTCCCCACTTTCCGCCGTTTTCGAGGCATTGCGTGTTGAGTGGCGGAACTCAACGCCGCGCTTTGCCTTAGTTGCCAGAGCGAAGAAAATGGAAATAGAAAAATCCATCTTCCCCGACTGGGGATCGAACCCAGAAACCGTCGCGTTAGCCGCGTTACAGGCAGACGTTGCGCCTCTGCGCCACGATGGTCCTCGATAGTGATTTTTTTAATATTTTATTAAAAAGTGCATATGACAAAAAATCGTCCTTGTTATGCCTGTCATAAACAAAACGAATAGCATACTACCTTTACCTAGCATTACATACTAACTGTTCCTAGTAGTACACACTGCTTGTACCTAGAATATCTATTATAGTCTAGATACTGCCTTTGATACAACTAAAAAGGTTTCATTTGAAAACGTCTTGTAGATGAAACGATGTGAAAGTACAAATTCACGCAAAAATTAAAAAAAAATCACATTATATATTCTATTATTGCATGTATCATCTCCCTGCATCGTTTTATCGTAAAAATATTAAATATACATAGACAATTGCTTTACTTTATTATTTTACCGTGCTTGTGATACACATAGTAAGAGCCTTGGCCATATTTTCAAGAAAAAGGCGTTTAAAGTTTTATTTTAATGCTTGACGTTTCTGCGGAAGTTTATTTCATTCAATAAGCCATATTTGAAAATTCTAAATACACAGAAATGTAGATCTCGAAGTCTGCTTTCCGAATAAGTGTTTGACTCAATATTGACAAAAATGTGACTTACTGTGATTATGATATGCACAGCAGTATTATACTAAACGTGTTTTATGTTATATAATTTTTTTTCTAATACCTCTGTCATAAAAAAAACATATTTATTAGACATTTGTGATATTAGGAAACGTTTCAATTTTAAGCCAGTTCTGGCTTTTTTATAAGCAAAAAATAATTTAAATTTGTTTGTAATAAACCTCATAAATAAGCATAAATCTCTTTCGTCATAACCTTAAAAAAATAACCATTCTTTTTTTCTTTTCATGTTTAAAAAGGAATTGTTAAGCAAATGTCCAACGTACTTATATACAGAAAAAATGTACCCGTGTATTAACGCTTGAAAGCGTTTAAGCAATTAAGGACTCTATGGTGTATGTATGTATGTATGTATGTATGTGTGTATATACCTATATATATATCTTAAAAAAGCAAGTGTGTTTAAACACACTAATCTCTAAAACGAATCGATTACAAAATCGAATTGAATGTTCAATTAGTATCTTAATTTTTAATGGAAAATATAATATATATTCTAATAAAACAATAAAAAAATATATCTTTCAAACAAAAAATTAGAAAATGTCAATTAATATCTATATCTTTTACAATTTTATCTATCTACTGAAAGGTTTTGAATATAAATTTTATTTCTTGCATATTTAGGGCTGGACAGAATCTAACCTAGGTATAATTAAGTTGTTGATTTTTTATTGGTATCTGGAATATCTAAAAAAGATATACGACGCAAAAGTGAGTGATAACATAGGTAAGGGGAGACTTCAGTTGACTTTCGAAAACACAGTATCGAAGATACTGGAGGAAGGTCACGTAAAAAGCATGAGGATTCCCCCGAGAGCATGTATGAAGAGGTTAATGACAGTGGACGAGGCGAGAGAGGTATGCAGGGACCGCAGCGTTTAGCGCTCCGTTCTCTCTGACTACCCTGCTAGGGATAGAATGTAAAAGTGTGTGTGTGTGGAATATATAATATGGCACAAGAAGACGACATCGTCAACATTAATTTTAAAAGTAGATTATATAACACAAAAAGCATTTAATGTCAATGTCCAACGTTATTTGAAAATTACTCTTTTATTTTTATTTTATTTCCAAAAAAAATACTGGCATAATAAATTGAGTTTTCGAATTAGGTGAAAAGAGCAAAATAGAGAGTCACACTTAACAGCTTTCAATTACAAAATTTATGTAAAAATAAACATGAATATTTTTTTAAATAAATATTTTCCTTAAAACACATAACCGACGGTAATACTTTACACAGCCTCAATAGGATACATTAAATAAATCTTATTTGTATCTATTTTTAGTATTTAATGTGTGATGGTTAAAAAAGTAATGACTATACAGTTTGACAATTTTTCGATTTATAAAGTAGAACTTTGATATCAATTAAAAACAATAATAAAACAAATAATGTCGAAAGAAAAATTAAAAAAAAAATAAAAAAAAAAACTTTTTTTTTATAAATCACTCAGTCACTGAGATAATCGCATACATGCATTGAAATTTCGAAGATACAATAAAAACATTAAAAAATTTGAATATTTGAAATGGTCAAATGATATTTGCAAACAAAATTGTGTAGGACAAAAGCCATATATTGATATGATACACATCGAAACGATAAAGGTGATGTAACAGAGTATCAATAAATCGATTTTTACCGTAATTTTTTTTATTATTAGACCCAGTTCCTGAGGTACGCTTGGTAAATCAAACATGCTTTTTTTTCATTCATTTTATATTTGTATCGATGTACTTATCGATTTGTTATATGATAAAATTACATATATATATATATATATATATATATATATATATATATATATATATATATATATATATATATATATATATATATATATATATATATATATATATATATATATATATATATATATATATATATATATATATATATATATATATATATATATATATATATATATATATATATATATATATATATATATATATATATATATATATATATATATATATATATATATATATATATATATATATATATATATATATATATATATATATATATATATATATATATATATATATATAACGTATTATCGTAAAGCTTAACTTTAAGATGACTAGAACAAAGATTTTTCCTCGTTGTTAAAAAAAACAATCTATAAAACATAATATCGTGAATATTGAATATTATTTGTTTAAATAATATTTTTAACAATAAGAATACACAACGAAATAACTTAATAATCAACGTACAGTACATATAATTTAAATTAAAAATAAAAACTAAATAGCAAAACAAATAAATAGGCTATGATCGAAATTTATTCTGCCATCTACAAAAATATACTACACAGATACAACACACACAAGAGACCATGGTACACAGACAAAACGTAGTTTCGCATATCATTCAAGCTATATGATAAGTTAAATCGAATGAATTATTTATATAAGAAACAACCGCCATTCTTTCTACGTCAAAATTTCTAAATTACATTACACCATTGAAAATTAAGCCTTATACAGATAACTAAAAGTGTACTTATACAACTCAACTAATACACAATACAAGTTTATTACCCAACCATTTTAGTTGAGGAAGAAAAAACATATAGCCGCACTCTTTTTTCTATATATAAATTGTTTATATGTGCGAGGGAGACGGGTATACACGCGTCACTTTCTTTTCAGTTCGAAACGGGGTCATGGCACGTGTTTGAATTTCGAACCACGTACCGTCCAATGCGAGTCGACTTTGTGCACAACATTATCATTGGTTACTTGGAACCGGTACCAAGTAGTTGGTTTGTCGTAAAATCGATATTCCGTATCGTTATTTTGTATGGAATTGGGGATATTTGTCGTTAGTTCGTCGAGGAGTCGAGTAACGCGGTAGAGGTCGGGTCGATCGTGGTATGGGTGTTTTGTATCGAGCCGCCATTTCGTCGCGAAACATGTCCGATGCGAGCGTATTTAGGGCGTTCTGATACAATTTGCATTGTTTTTTCTGTGTAAAAACTGTGTTTTGTACAGAAATTCAAAATGGTAAGTGTTTTTGTGTGTTATAACGTGTTTGTTATAATTGTTGTGTGTGATTAAGTTGTGTTTTTGTGTTTATAGCTTGAAGTAAGCGTTCACTAAAATTAGTTTTGAGTTTGGTTCGTGACGTCACAGGATTGCATTTGGATGTGCTTTGGTATCGACGATATTTATTCGTGGTATTTTTAATCTGTTGTTGTTATATTTACTTACATATTTTTTTAATTATTATTTTTTTATTAACTTCAAGAATAATTAATTACTTTTTTCATTACTATTTATTTTTTTAATTATTTTTCCATATTTTTTTATTTTGTTTTTTTTTATTAACTATGTTTTTTCTTGAAATAAATTATCATATAGGCTTTAGATTGGTAATAGAGCTATAAAACCTAAAATCCATTATTGTATGCATATCACGTTAATTGGATCCGTTGTTTGTCCCTTTCTAGCGTGTGTTGTTTGTTGTATATATCTTTCTCTTTCGCACCAATTTATTTATAGTCTGCTTGGGATTTGTTGCGCCCCCGGGGCGCTCTATATTTGTCGTAGTGATTTACCACTATTGAAAAAAATATCGATATTATTATTATTTTTATTACTTATTAAGTATTGATTATTGAATTGTGATTAAATGTAAAATTAAATAACTTTAGTGCATATGTTTTGAAAAATAGGGAAAGTGAAATTAAAAATTACTTATTTATATAATAATGAATAAGTTTTATTGTTGGTTTTTGTAGATAACAAAAATAGGGTATATCTTGTTTAGATATATAACTTTCTTTTCACATCTAGACTATGAGTCTTGTTTTTAGTAAAACAACGGTGTTTTTATATAATACTTTTTATATTTAAATTTAATTTTTTAAAAAAATGATCTTTTAGTATTTAAGGCTATTTAATTCTTTCCAAAGATGAGATGTGCTTGTATATATATTACCTATAATATAAATATTCATTTCCAAAAATATAGTATAAAATTTTAAGCATAGTCATATAAAATGTTCCAATTTAGAAAAATATACATAATATAGATTATACATAAATGATTTCTACAAATATAATGTCATAAATAAACAACATCGATATACACATACAAACTTCACTAACCAAACTAAAATGTCCGCCATCAGCCGAAGGGGAACGCATTTATTAAAATGATGACATTTTAAACTAAAAAGGAGTTTATTGTCCATTGATAAGGTCCAATTTAGCATAATTCTAACAATTCTTTAGACGAAGCAATTAAGCAATTTTGAACCTTAATGTAAAGGGATAAGAACTCTTAGAAAACTTTTACGACACCCATTGAATAATGTATAATAAAAATGGGTTGATTTCTTTCTAAAATAGGGTGAGAGAAAAGGAAGCTCATTAGAAAGAGCTAAGCAATTATTATTATTAGAAATGTGACGTCATAAAACTGTAAATAAATTGTAAATGCAAGAAAACACGTCCGCACAATTATTACATATAAACAAATTCTTTTATACGTTATCTGTGATCCTTAGCTTTAGCGGATGTATGGAATTTAGTTTTCAATTTTTTTTAGAATTTTTTAGGATTTTTAACCCTTTTTATATATATATATATATATATATATATATATATATATATATATATATATATATATATATATATATATATATATATATATATATATATATATATATATATATATATATATATATATATATATATATATATATATATATATATATATATATATATATATATATATATATATATATATATATATATATATATATATATATATATATATATATATATATATATATATATATATATATATATATATATATATATATATATATATATATATATATATATATATATATATATATATATATATATATATATATATATATATATATATATATATATATATATATATATATATATATATATATATATATATATATATATATATATATATATATATATATATATATATATATATATATATATATATATATATATATATATATATATATATATATATATATATATATATATATATATATATATATATATATATATATATATATATATATATATATATATATATATATATATATATATATATATATATATATATATATATATATATATATATATATATATATATATATATATATATATATATATATATATATATATATATATCGAGCATTAGCTAACTTTATTTTTTATTTACACAGATGACATTGCATAAGAAATTTTACTTACATTTGCATAATTTTCTTTTCTGCAAGGTTTCTGTATAAATAGTGAAATATATTATAATTTATTTTTATTATTACAAATTACATACGAAATTAATCTGATTGCAAAATGTCATCGTCACTAATTTGACATATTTTTTTTGTTACAGATGCAACAAATTTATCAACAAGATCCAAATACGTAAGTATACATAGTCTGTGCTACAGACAATAAATCGTAATTTATTAAATCGTACTGAATTTAAATATACAGTTTAGTTAATCTTAGGTGCTTTTTCTATTACATTTATCTTATCATCTTTAGCAGTTTATAAGTCTGGCAGATTTTAAGATACTGAAAATATAAGCGTCTGTACAAAATTTGATGCTTTCGTAATTTCTAGTTTGTAAATTTCAACTGCTGCATGTCAAAAATTTACAAAACAATTTAATAGATTAGTATAATAATAAAAATACTTAAAGTAAGTCTATTAAACATTAAATATGTGATATATATCTCGTGCTATTTTGTGTCCATCCGAAGCAACGAAGGCTATGACCAAAAGCTATCTCGTATCTTACTTCGCTAGGATGTATTCTTTGACTAACGTTGATGTGTTTATTTTTACAGATCTCAAGACCCATCAGGGCAACAGATGGTATTATGTCCTGTACGAGTAGTATACGAAACACAGATGCTGGTACAATCAGGTATGATAACACATTTTTTTCACGCTTTATTCCGCATATTACAGGGTAGGCAGAGGGAACCGCGGGAACCATGAAAACCTAGTGTTAAGACACTCCGTTCCCTGCTTTCTGCCTTTTTTTGAGAATCTATATTATAACCAATTTCTTGGCATTAGTTTTTATATATTATTAATAAAAATAATTGACAATTTATTACAATTTTCAGGTGACCAAATGCAGCCAAACCAAACGATTCTAATAAATCCTCAAAATCCTCCACCATGGATACAGAACAGACCAGTGCAAAACCAAGTACTATATGTTCAGCATATGCCAACAAACTATATGCAACCGCAACAGCAGCATATCGATCCAAATCAACTGTATCTACAGAACTTTGCATATCAAAATATCCAACCAATGTTCGTACAAAGCCCCCAAGACCAAATACGACCCATGCAAATGGTACCACCAAACGTTGTTCACAATTTACAAGGCAATATTAATCCGAATTTACAAAACCAGAGGATATTATCAAATACACCCACATTACAACAAAATATGAACACTGTGCCAAACCAAAACATACACACGCAAAGACCAATAGTTCCTAATCAAATAGCTCATATAAATGAGCTTGTCAATAATATAAGGCCTCAAGACAATATTAATGTAGGTCCAAAACAGTTATAGGCAAGCAGCTCCACAAATTATGCAACAGGATCAAAAGATGCAGGCCCAACCAACTATTACAATGGTTCCTAATAATATGCAAAATATTTCGAGGTACCCACCTTACGACCAAAGCAGCCAAGTGAGACCAATATCACAACAAAATATAACAAATATTCAACCAACACATCAAAACACAATGCAAAATGTACAAGAAGTTAGGAAAACACCTGCCACTGCGAATAAAGGTATACAGCATATACCTATAGGTGCAGTGCCTGTTAAAGGACCCCAGACGTTCAGACCTATACAGCCTCGAACTAACCAAATACGAGCGAGTGGACCAAATGTAATATCCGTCCAACCAACCAACAATATACCACAGACTACGCCAAACACAATTAGTATAAACAATGGTCCTAGAAAAATATTACCGAACAACGTGCCAATTACAAATAGTATATCAATATCGAGTAGCGGAAAAATCGAAGGGAATCATATACCCATGAATAGAAAAAGAAAAAGTGAATCTCCAGACTGAATTACATAGGAAAATATCTAATAATCCAACGGAAAATCCCATTATCATAAAGCGAATAGAAAACGTATCAAATGTTAGCTGCATGGACGTTGGTGTGAATACGAGTCCCATTCACAAGCCAGATGGTAGAATAATAATAAATAACATGCAAATAACACCGTTAAGACAAACTCATGATCCAAATACAAAAATAAAAGAGGAGTTAGCAAAACCCATTAGAAATATGCCTATTATAGAGACACAAAACATTGTTAGAAGTACTAATGTTGCCATTCCTAATCCATTACCAATGTTGCCAACGGAAAAAGATAAATTAGTTCGAAATACAGTATTTACACAAGCGAGAGGTCAGAGAGTTTTAACAGATAAGGAAGTTAGTACTGAAATACGAAATGTAGGTGAATTAGATAATAAGCCGATTCCATCTGCATCTATTGTTAAAGAGCTAAAACCAGAAATTAAATTGGAAACAAAAGAAACGAAGGAAATAAAAGAAATGAAAGAAATAAAACAAACAAAAGAAATAAATTTAATAAAAGAAACAAATTCAATAAAAGAAACAAAAACAATAAAAGAATCAAAATCATTAAAAGAAACAAACTCATTAAAAGATACAAACTCAATAAAAGAAACAAAAACAACAAAAGAAACAAACTCATTAAAACAAACAAACTCATTAAAAGAAACAAAATCATTGAGAGAAACAAGCTCAATAAAAGAAACTAAACAAAAAGAGACTGAAAAAGATACAAAAGATAGTAAAATAGATAATTTAGGTAGCAAAATTCTTAAAGAGGAAATTAAACCATGTATAGAAATAAGTACAAAGAATAATACTGAAACTCCGGATATCAAATTAAAAGATGACAGAAATTTTGTTTTAACTCATGTTTTAGACGGATATGTAATTCAAGAGTCAAATGTAGCTTTTCCGGTGAGTAAAATTTTAAAAAATGTGTTTAAATTATCAATATTTTTTTAAACAATCTGTTGCTGTAAGGCAAAATTTGAAATTTCTCCAGTTTAATAACACTAAGTGTAAGTTTTTGATAGAACAATATACATTGCCTCTAAAAACTAGCAAATTTTAGTAATACAATGTAAATACAGTGTAGTAGAACTACTTCACAATAAAATCAAAATAACTGTTTATGTCTTTGCAGATAAGAAAACCTCTCAAGGAAAAAACCTTGCAAATAAATATAAGCGAACCAGGGATTAAAAGAGAAGTTAAGGAAGAAAAAGAGACTGATATTAGGAATAATAGCAGAATTTTAAATATATCTCATCTTCAAATAAAAGAAATTGAAAATATGGACACAAGTGACGACAAAGATAAAGTTTTTGATAAAGGTATGAGCATTTTTATTTGTTTTTGATGTTTTTAATAAGTTTTCAAAAGCTATTAAGTATCACTTACTAAGTTAGCATATAGTGAGGCATATTTTATCAAAAGTTTTATTTCCCTCATATTTATCTGCTATCAATCAGTATTAAGAATTTCATTTAGACTTGTGATGACAACATATTTTCATTTGGAGCAAGAGGCCAGTGCTTCATTCAGAATTTAGTTTTAGCTTTCTAATGAAATGGATTCTCAGGTCTCAAGTTATTCCATCTATCCAAGAATTTTCTATTTATCAAAGTGTTGCCTTTGCCAATAAATTACGAAAAGGTATTTTAACAAACAAAATTTGTGTAAATGAAGCTTGTCAGGTTAATAGTATCAGTACAGTCTTAGATTAAGAATTACATTATATCAAAACCATAATGATAAAAATTTGTTTTGCAGAAAACCCATTTGCAAATCTGAAAGTTGAAACAGTGAAAGCATGGACAGGTAAGTTCAATATTATCTTTACAAGTTAGCTCTTTTTTTAGCATTTTAATTATGTAATTTTAAATTGTCTTTGTTACAGACGGAACAGCTCACAGGACATTTAAGCAAATTTGCTTGGAGAGAAACAATTTCAGTATTATTAGAACATGAAATAGATGGCGAATCGTTATTTTTAGTTTCAAAAGGACAACTTGTGACAATAGGAGTTAATGAAGAGCATGCCGATGTTATATGTCAATTTGTAAAAAGCTAGCACAATCAAAACTTTTTAGCATAAAACTTCTTCTATTACAATTAAATTGTGCCTTGTTGGTCACTATTGTAATATTAAAAAACTCGAAATATTGGCCTGAATCTGTGTATATTTTTATATTTTTTTATTTTAATATGCAACTATACAGGCATAAACTGTGTTCAATAAACTTGGCTTAAGCACTGCCGTGCACTGTGGTTTCTTAGAAATCCAGTTTAATTTATAATTTAAGTGTTTTTTTTTTTTAATTATTTGTAATTAGTTTAATTCTATATCAATTTTGTTTGGAAGCAGAACAGAACAGTCTTCCAATATTTCTTTAAATGTCCAAATAAAGTTGTAAATATTCATGTAAAATACAATTTACACTATGATTTAGTTTATAAGATAATATTTGTAAATATATGAAAACTTGAAATGTTTTACAAAAAAGGAAATAAATGTACAGTAATCAAATAACATATTATTATCATTCATACACTCACATGGTGCTACAAAAACATTTTGACATAATATTCATTCAAAAATCAATAAAATTTACAAGGTCCTACATGACAGCTTCAAATTTTAAAATTTCTATATTGTCAAGAAGATAAAAGAAAATAGGCCCTATTTACAATTATATCACTTTGATAAATAAATAATAATTTACCAGTCGTTATACAGTCGTCCTTCATAGAATAAAATTAATTTCTCCTCCCGTTTTTTCCCATAAAATTCACAACTTGAGCGAACTGGCGCAAACTTCCCGCGTCTGTTGTTACTACGTTTTTTTAAACCTAGTTCTGGCATGAAATCTTGTGATTCTGCCACAGACGAGTCTATGTTTTTTGATCCAACTTCTTCTGATACATCTGTATCTTTTTCTGTATCAGAATTGTCTTTATATTTTCTGCTATATTCTGGTTTACTTCTTATTTCACGATATTTCATTTCTGGGGAGCCAAATTTTGTTTCTGGGGGTTGACACATTAGAGCATCGTAAAAATATTTATCGGCGCGGCCTTCCTTTCTTGATTTCACTTCTTCATCGGAACTCTCATTAGATGAGTGAAATTGAGGTGGAACGGGAGACAAATTTTTATGAATCCTAGAACTATTTTTTAATTAAAAAAATGTAACATGTCATATGTTTAAATCATAAAAAAATGTTTGAAATGAAATTATGTTTTCATGTTTTACCCTCTATTCGATTCTCCAACAAATGGAGGTGGAGCGCCAAGACGAGGAGATTGAGAGGGCTTCACAACTGGTGGTACGGGTGCTTCATCGCCTACGCCCTATTAAAAAATATAGGTAATAATACAAGATAGAATTTCATATATAATTCTATGCAATTGCAGGCAAATGTACCTTCCCGTTCATATGAAAGTAGCAATGAGTGACTCTTTCAACGTCTGCCCAAGCAACAAGATAGCGCGCCATAGACAATGGAATCTTCGGCAGGAAATTTGAATGGAATTTTCCTTGACAATATATTGTGATAACATCTGTATCTTTGATTTCAAATATTATCCTAAATACGGTGCCTTTGTAACAAAGATTATTTATTCAATTAAGTATTATATATGCTTATACTTATGTATATATTTGCAACATATATAAGAGGTATTTACGGCAGACTAACCTGGAACAAACATATTATAATTGGTATCAAGATTGCCACTTCCTATCCAGACTCCATTTCTTCGTGACAGTGATATAATATTGTCTCGATGGAAGCGCACATCAAAATGCAACACTACGTCTCGCGGTTCTTCGCCTTCTTGTGCGCAGAGGTTTACTGACATTCTAAAGACGTAACAATTTTAAAACGTAGCTGTTTAAAATATACATAATATTATAAATTAACACATAAATACACTACAAATTGTTAAACATGTTGTAGGTACATACTTTCTGGCATTTTCTTTTATTCTTCCACCGATTTCTATTCGATCTCCAATTTTGAGTATTCCTGGAATATTAGCTGTAAACACAGGCATTTTGAATATAGTTTTAATAACAAGTCAATATTATAATCTGCCCGTGCCTTAAAGATATTTAAGTCAGGACCAGTGGTATTTTTTGTCATTTTGAACAGAAAATTTAATCATAGCACTAATTTACTTTTTTTGTTACAAAATTTGCGCTATCAAACAAATGTAAAAGTCAAAACTGCACAGGATGTCATACTGAAAGCAATAGAAATTAGCATTTCACTTTAAAAAGAGGTTTATTGTATATAAAATTCCAAAAAATATATAAAAATAAGTACTTCGAAATAATATGCAATGAAAACAAAATTTACAATAGAAGACAAGACTTTACAAAAAAAGTGTAATGTGCCTGAAGATATACTAATATTATGTATGGTTAAAAATTATTTTAATGCTTATAATTAATTAACCATTTCCAATATGTTACAATTATATCGCAATATCCTAGAATCTTTGGCTAATTTAAAAAAAATAATTCAATACGTCAATGTCATCTGTTACTAATCGTGGATGTGTCAAATGCGGGGAACTTCTTATCGCGGCATACAATTTCTAATCAGTCATAACCTCTTATTTAAATAATAGTAAAGTTTGCACTGCTTTTATAGTTCTATTATTGATTTAAAGTATCAATTTTAAAAAGTCAGTCAATCTACAAATAAATTAGGAGGAATACTGGTAAGTTTCATTTATTTTAATGACAAAATACTTTGTACTTGTGTGGTTACAAATTAGATATACTTGGTGTTTATGTGGTAAAACTATTTATAACGAAGTTATCGACACCGGTAAGTGACACAGTTTCATCACATTTCCGAGAAAGTAAATGTCATTTGTATATAGAAATAGAATCATTATTTCCAATATTTAAATGAGGAAAAAATTAATATAAATATACATTGTCAGATTCGTATATTTTTATTACGCTTGTTTTAGTTATTTTTCATGTACAGACTCATCTGTCGATTTTATGAACATTTTCCACTTATCAATCTAAGCAAATAAGTGGATTTAATAATAAAATATTATTTTATTGCATTAAAACAAAAATTATTCAAATTATTTCAACTAAATGACATTTTATTTATTTTAAACTTAAATATACTATATAATAGTCTCATATATTATATGTTTCATGGTACATAATACAAATAAACCTTGGTTAGTAAATGAGCAATTAATTTATATGCAATTCAGTACCTATTAATAAACTGGCTGATGTAAGCATATGTAAGCACATCCAAGGCTAGGTTTGTTTTTATTTGATGCATACATTTAAAACTGTAGGAATAAAAATATTGAAATAAAAGTCTATCTAGTCTATACAAAAAAAATTATGAAAATCTAATCAATATCACATAATAATAATAATAATTGATAAAATACAAAAAAACTATGCTAATATTGAAAGGATTACTTGAAATTGTTTTCAGTCTTGTTACTTTTATATACTTTATATATTTACGGAGTTCTCGTTTTTACTATTGCACAATAAATATTTCTTTTCTCATCATATTTATTCAAAAAGTTAGAGAAATTGTTATGTAATATATAAGGAATATGATTGGTAATTTGTTTTATTATTGGTTTGATGACCTTCAGTTTGATAACTTTATTGCAACTTGCACAGTTTATTAAAAGATTATATCTCAATCGCTACTTTGAGTGTGTACAACAATTAAAAGTGTAATTATATATATAAAAATATGCAGATATGTACTTTTTTAATCATAAAAATATTGAATGACGCTATAATAATAATAATAATAATCATTTATTTCAGACCATAATTTACATAGATCCATACAGTGTTAGTAAAAATACATTAGTTAATCTTGATATCTAAATTGGTTAGTAATTTCACAAAGGCAATTACTTAATTATCTATGTATGACAAAATGTTTTTTTAAAACTAATTTTAAACTATTCTACTGGACTACGTGAAGTCGTATCCAGTGAGCTAGTATTGGTGAATCCCAGCGGTCCGACAATGCACGCAAGATGGTATTGGGACTGTCTCGTACTCGTCGAAGTAAGGACGCGCAGCGTTTGCGCATGATGGAAGCAAAACCATCTGTGTGAGCCTCTGCAAACATGGCAGAGGCAGCCCCATCAACATCCTGAATGCATTGTTGTATTGCACTCGTAAGTCACTGTATGCCCTCTGAGTATAGTTCACCCACAGACTGCACGCATAGAAAGATTGACAATATGCGTTAAAGAGAACTATAACCTATAACTATATAACTATATAACTATACTTATACCTATAACTATATAACTATACTTGAACCAATAGTTCTAGGATATTTTTCTGTAAATATTTGTATAGTTTCTTAGGAAGATCCACTTCTCTCAGTATAAAATAATATGTTAAATGTAAACATACATATATACTCTATGTTATCTGTTTTACTAATGTTCTCTCACTTCAATAATAAGCATGGCGTAGACCTTGTTAAATCTGTACCTAGTTCTTATTTTTTTTTTATTTAAAAATAATTTACTCTATAGACACTTGGTCTGTACCCTTTTTTTCACTTCATGCTATATGTTCTTATTACAAATATTGATAATATTAATATAATACATATATAGAATTATATTTATTATAATGAACATCTATATTAATATTTACATTTTTTTATATTTAATATTACTTAGAACTAAGTCTATGGCTATACCTAGTTCTTATGAGTTGTGAGTATAAGTAATTAAAAATATAGTTTAATTAAATTTTATAAATTCTTTTATGTTGAGTTCCAGAACTCAAAGTCACGGTTGGAGTAAGAAAATAATGATCAGAATAAGAGAAATTTAGCTCATTATATGTGTGAAGTATATTTAATATCACTTTAGTGTGAAAATTTATCTATTATTAATTTAAACACTCATACACACATCTTCACACTTTATCTCTAGTGTGGTAGTTAGAGAGAACAGAGCGCCAATCTCTGCGGTCCCTGCATGCCTCTTTCTCCTCATCCATTGTCATAAACCTCTTCATGACATGCTCTCTGGGGAGTTTTTAGTCAATTTTAAATTATAATAATTACAGAACAAAACAATATGGTAGAATCTGGAAATCAAGCTCCACCTGCCGAAGGAGATGCAGCCACCAGCAAGAAAGCTGCGAAGAAAGCAGCTAAGGCCGCTGAAAAGCAGCAAAAGAAAGCTGATAATAAGGTAAACTGTAAGCTAACTTTGAAATGGCAAGATATAATAATGGTAAACTATACCCACTTAGGGTATATGTACGTACGTTTTTTTTTTAGCTTCACGCTGTATCCCGCACATGGGCAGGGTAGGCAGAGGGAACTGTGGGAACCTAGTGTTAAGACACTCTGTTGCTTTAGTCTCTGCTTTTATCCGTCCCCGCTTTCCGCTGTTTTCGGGGCATTGCGTGTTGAGTGGTGGAACTCAACGCCGCGCTTTGCCTAGTTGCTAGAGCGAAGAAAATGGAAATAGAAAAATCCATCTTCCCCGACTGGGGATCGAACCCAGAAAACTGTCGCGTTACAGGCAGATGTTGCGCGTCTGCGCCACGACGTTCTGAAACTTACTTAAATGATTCTGTATATTTCCCTTGAACTTGTTGGTACCACCTTTTTTTTATATTATAACATGGCAAACAAGCAGAAAGTTCACCTGATGTTAAGTGGACACCCTCGTCCATAGACATCCACAACCTGAGAGGATGTGGATGCGTTGCCAACTAAATACTCAGACCAATCTCCCTTTATGGGTTTCCAAAACATTACCTGCCTGTTCTCTTATGAAAAATTTACACTCACAACTTAGCTATTTCTTTTTGACCATAGGAACGAATTCGGAGATAACAGCTAGTTATTCCCATATAATAAAAGTAATAAAAAAATTTAGGATCGTCGAGGCGTTTATGGATTCGATTCCTACTCGGAGAGGTTGAATTATATCATTTCAATTTTCTTCGCTCTAGTAACTAGGCAAATCGCGGCGTTGAGTTCCGCCACTTAACACGAATGCCTCGATAAGGTGGAAAGCGGGGAACGGAGTGTCTTAACGCTAGGTTCCTATAGTTCCTGCAGTTCCCTCTGCCTATCCTGCTACGAGCGGGATAAAGCGTGAAGATAAAAAAAAATGAATTATTTCATAATTAATTCCAGGCAGCGTCAACACAAAACGAAGCCCCCGAGCCTGATATATCAGAAGGCAAATATGGCAACTTGAAAATGATTCAATCTTCCGGAGAAAATAGAGACAGAGTGTATACAGATGTCAAGGATTTGAACGTGGATCTCCACGGGAAGAACGTGTGGGTTAGAGGTTGGTGGCGGTTGATTTTTTTATACAATGAATCTATTTTAATTTTTTTTAGCTTCACGCTTTATCCTGCACAAGGCAGGGTAGGCAGAGGGAACTGCAGGGACCATGGGAATCTAGTGTTAAGACACTCCGTTGCTTACTCCCTGCTGTCTCCGTCACCACTTTCCGCCTTTTTTCAAAGCATTGCATGTTGAGTGGCGGAACTCAACGCCGCACTTTACCTAGTTTGCCAGAGCGTAGAAAATGGAATTAGAAAAATCTATCTTCTCCGACTGGGGATCGAACCCAGAAACCGTCGCGTTACAGGCACACGTTGCGCCTCTGCGCTTCTTTTGTTATATATATTTATTGTGTGTATTTATATACACTTTGTAATATATTGGAGATGAGTTGTTATGTTTCAATTATAGGAAATTGTGAAGTAATATTAAGAAATTAGAAAATGCACCCTCTTAAGGACCTCATTTGTACCAAAAATACACTTAACGTTTGAAAATTCACTCAACTAGGCGCCGTGTTATGTCTTTTTTAAAATGCAAGGATATTTAAATGATTAATTTCCTCAACTGGGAATCGTATCCACGACAAATGACGTCTTGATTTTGTGTTTTGTCTTGTTTTGTGTTAACTTTTTTTATGCCGCACATGGCTGGGTGGGTAGAGGGTACCGCAGGAACTGTAGGAGCCTAGTGTTAAGACACTCTAGCTTAGTCTCTACTTTCCACCTTTTTCGAGGCATTGCATGTTGAGTGGCGGAACTCACCGCCGCACTTTGCCTAGTTTCCAAATGGAAATAGAAAATCCATCTTCCCCGAGCAGGAATCGAACCCGCAGACCCTCTGCGCCACGACGATCTAATAAAAGTATTGCGTTTTCTTTCTCTTAAGCCCGTCTCCAAACGTCAAGAGCTAAGGGTAAACAATGTTTTGCCGTTCTAAGACAAAGTTCCAGCACTGTCCAACTTTTGGTTAGCGTCAACGACAATGTTAGCAAGCAAATGGTTAAGTTTACTGGCAAGTAAGTATTTTGATTTTTTTTCGTGCGTGCGTGCGTGCGTGCGTATGTGTGCGTGTGCGTGTGCGTGTGCGTGTGTGTGTTTTAGTATAGTTGTTAAGTAGATGTTGGTTTTTTTTTTTTAAATGTATTCTGGAAGGTATTTGATTATAAAATACAGATAAGATAAATTTATTTCCCTCTCACATAAAGTTTCATCGTTAAAATAAATATTATTTTAGTTATTATTGTAAACTCATATAACAAAATGGGTCGAAATATGATTTTAAAGGAACGTTGTTCTTCGCCATAACTTCATATATTTAATCTGTATAAAACTATAAAATATTTAATCTATATTGTCATATATCTTTATTTATATGACAACACCATCTATTGGCAGCTCTTTCTCTATTAAATAAATACGCCATTTTAATTGGCTACCGAAAATTGGTAAATTTATGGGTATTTTTAGCTACTGCTGTGTGGAATACATTGTAAAGCCTTTACGTACTTTATATTAAAAAAAAATAACACTTTTCAGCATAACAAAAGAGTCTATAATTGATGTAAACGCGACGGTCGTTAAAACGATCTCGCCGGTGGAGGCCTGCACTATACAAAATGTTGAGTTGTCGGGCCTCCAAGTGTGGCTCGTGTCGGGGGCGAAGCCCCAGCTGCCTTTGCAAGTGGAGGATGCAGCTAGGCCCGAATCTGATGTGAGTATGGAGTAAAGAAAAAATAAAAAAAATAGTTGATATAGCAATGTTTTCGAAATGTCGAAATGATGTCAAAATACGCGGTTAATCTGTTTAAATTGTTTTATTTAAAATATATGAAAGTCGTGAAATAAAAGATGTTATTATTAATTATTTTTTAAATTTAAAAATAGTTGATTTAGTTTGAACCGTATTATGAAAGGGAAATTTCAGTTTTCGATACATTGCGTAACCCAACGCCGCATAACGTCCATCGGAGCGGGAAAATGACATAAAGTGACATTTCTTTTCTTTTAGGAATAAGAAAGAGATAGCAATAGTCATAACAATGTCTATTTCCATACTTTTATCTCATTCTTCTTTCTCTTTCTTTCTCACTATTCGTGAAAGAAAAACTTCTTCTGATTCTTCTTTTAATATTTAAATAAATGTTTCTCCGTCTCTTTCATTCTGACTACATGCAATATATCCGTCTCTTTCTTTTCAACTAGCTGCTGTTAAATCTGATGTCGCCGCCTAATTCTTTCCGACTACATGTAATATCTCCGTCCTTTTTTTTCAACTTAACATTCTCTATCTCTGCTGTTAAATATGATATTGCCGTCTCTTTCTTTCTGATAACATGCAATATATCCATCTCTTTCTTTTCAACTAGCTGTATTAACTATCTCTACTATTATATGTGATATCACCGTCTCTTTCTATCCGACTACATACACTATTTTCGTCGCTTTTTACAACTAGCTGCATTAACTACCTGCTGTTATATGTGATATTGCCATCTCTTTCTTTCCGACTACATACACTATGTCCGTCTGTTACTTATCTTCTAGCTGCATTAAATATATCTGCTTGTAAATTTGATATCTCCGTCTCTTTCTTTCCGATTACATACAATATCTCCTTCTCTTTCTCTTCAACTAGCTGGATTAACTATCTCTGCTGTTATATGTGATATTGCCATCTCTTTCTTTCCCACTATATGCAATATATCCGTCTCTTTCTTTCCGACTACATACACTGCTTTCTGCTTGAAGGATGTATATGATATATCCTTCTCTTCTACCTGATTAAACGCAATATCTCCATCTCTTTCTATCTTTCACTAGGACCCAGAGGCGCTAAAAATCCGCGTGAATCAAGACACGCGATTGGACAACCGCGTCCTTGACCTGCGGACGCCGGCCAATCAGGCCATCTTTAGAATAGAGGCCGGGGTCTGTCGCTTGTTTAGAGATTTACTTACGCAGCGTGGTGAGTGTTGGATATTTTAATTTATTTTATGTCTTCACGCTTTATCCCGCACATGGCAGAGTAGGCAGAGGGAATTGCAGGAACTATATGAACCTAGTGTTAAAACACTCCGTTGCTTAGTTCCGGCTTTCTCCGTCCCCACTTTCCGCCGTTTTTCGAAGCATTGCGTGTTGAGTGGCGGTGGTCTTTGCCTAGTTTTCCAGAGCGAAGAAAATGGAAATAGAAATATCCATTTTCTCCAACTGGGGATCGAACCCAGTAACCATCGCGTTACAGGCAGACGTTGCGCCTCTGCGCCACGACGTTCCTCTTAGTTAATTTTATATATTTTTAGACATTTTAGGGTTGTGGGTTCGATTCTCACTCTGGGTGATGTATTTTCAAGTTCTTCGTTGGCTTAGGAGTTGTGAGGTATCTGGAATAGAAAATCTGTACGCCACAAAATAACTTCAATTTAAGTTAGATACAGATTTGTAAACACATTTAACGGTAGTTGTTATATAAGAAGACATAGTTTTCGAACCTTACCTCCAAATAGAATTATACATAAACGGAGTGTCTTAACACTCTGAATCCTGCACATGGCAAGGTATGCAAAGGGAACTGCAGGAACCGTAGGATCCTATCCTATATAGTTCTTGCAGTTCCCTCTGCTTATCCTGCCATGTGCGGGATAAAGCGTGAAGACACACGTAGACCACATGTTTCGAGCGTATTCGAACAGAGATTCTACGTAATTGCATTAAATGACATAAATAACTTAATAACAATATCTCAGAGTAGTTCTCCTCCAACACGGACCGTTGTCTGTACGTCACGCGACAGACACGATTGACATGATTTTACTCAAAACTCCCTCATTTTAAAAAAAAATTCCTAACCATATACAGGGTGTGCATTTAATGACGACCTTACATTTGAAGCATAGTAGCCTTTATAAAGTTGGTAAAATTATAAAAGAAGTAAAATTTTCAAAAACAAAAAAAAACAGAGAAAAGGAGATACTTTCTCTTTTGGTTATTTTTTGAATGAAAGGTGATAGATTGATAACGTTTAATAGTATTTTTGTAGTACGTCATTCGTATTTAATAATGACCACCTCACGCGTTACACAGCACGTATATATATCGTGAAATGGAAAAAAATGATGCTGTACCTAAACTATTAATAATTATTAAATAGTTTTTTGTATATGGCCTCATATATATATATATATATATATATATATATATATATATATATATATATATATATATATATATATATATATATATATATATATATATATATATATATATATATATATATATATATATATATATATATATATATATATATATATATATATATATATATATATATATATATATATATATATATATATATGTATGTATGTATATATATTTGTTATATTTCCAGGTTTCGTAGAAATACACACGCCTAAAATTATTTCGGCGGCCTCCGAGGGGGGTGCTAATGTCTTCACAGTATCTTATTTCAAATCATCCGCATATTTGGCTCAATCGCCCCAATTGTACAAACAAATGGCGATCGCAGCTGATTTTGACAAGGTACGTGTTAAATAGACTTGTTTTTTTATTAGCTTCACGCTTTATCCCGCACATGGCAGGGTAGGCGGAGGAAACTGCAGGGGCTGTGGGAACCTAGTGTTGAGACACTGTGTTCCTTTCTGTCTTTTTTGAGGTATTGTGTGTTGAGTGGCGGAACTGAACGCCGCGCTTTGCCTAATTGTCAGAACGGAGGAAATGGAAGTAGAAAAATCCATCTTCCCCGAGTGGGAATCGAACCCACAAATTGTCACCACAACGAAAACTTGTATACAATAAGTAGATATACTCATATATGTAATTATAAAAAGAAAAATTATTTATTTGTTACGGTCAGTTTGAGATGGTGCGTGGGTTCGAATCCAATGAAGGGAGGATAGATTAAATCATTTTCGTTTTCTTCGCTCTGGCAACTACATAAAGAGTGGCGTACACTTTCGCCATTCATAAAAATGCTAATATAAGAAGGACCGTCGTGGCGCAGAGGCGCAACGTGTGCCTGTAACGCGACGGTTTCTGGGTTCGATCCCCAGTCGGGGAAGATGGATTTTTCTATTTCCATTTTCTTCGCTCTGGTAACTAAGGCAAAGTGCGGCGTTGAGTTCCGCCACTCAACACGCAATGCCTCGAAAACGGCAGAAAGTGGGGACGGAGTAAGCAGGGACTAAGTAACGGAGTGTCTTAACACTAGGTTATGGTTCCTGCAGTTCCCTCTGCCTACCCTGCCATGTGCGGGATAAAGCGTGAAGCTAAAAAAAAAAAAAAAAAAAAGAAGCAATCCATATTATGAATACAGAGAGCGACATAAGTAGTTAAAATTCAGTAAAGCGCGATTGGGTCTTTTACTTCAAGAGTTCCGTATATATTAAAATTGACAGTTAAATTTGCCATCTACATATAAAATATGAAAAAGGTTTCTTTTCGCTTAAAACAACAATTTTCAAATAAACAAAAAGGTTTTTATTGTGTTATACAGAGTGTGTCTGACCACACGGCCATTATCAAAATTACTTAGAGAGGAAAATATTTGGAGGCCATATACGAAAAACTAGTTAATAATTATTAATAGTTTAGGTACAGCATCATTTTTTTCCATTTCACGATATATATACGTGCTGTGTAACGCGTGAGGTAGACATCATTAAACACGAATGACGTACTACAAACATACTATTAAACGTTGTCAATCTGTCACCTTCCATTCAAAAAAATAACCAAAAGAAAAAGAGCTATATCTCTGTCCCGCTCTGACAGTCCAGTGTACGCTCGCGTCATACTTGACAAATGGCGTTTTATTTTGGAACAATAATTTAATTATTTATTTTGTTTGAAAAAAATACTTTTTTATTTTTGAAAATTTTACTTCTTTTATAATTATACCACTTTTATAAAGGCTAGGTAATACTATGCTTGAAATTAAGGTCGTCATAACATCCACACCCTGTATATTAATTTTCAAATTAAAAAAAAAATAATATTTTCCTTCCTCACAGGTGTTCACAGTGGGCGCAGTGTTCCGCGCCGAGGATTCGAACACCCACCGACATCTCACCGAGTTTGTGGGACTCGACCTTGAGATGTCCTTCAAGAATCATTACCACGAAGTCCTGGAGACGATTGGACAGACCTTTACTGATATGTTCAGAGGACTTAGAGACCAGTACGTTGGTTTACTTATATTTTTTTATAGCTTCACGCTTTATCCCGCACATGGCAGGGTAGGCAGAGGGAACCGCAGGAACCATATGAACCTAGTGTTAAGACACTCCGTTGCTTAGTCCCTGCTTACTCCGTCCCCGCTTTCCGCCGTTTTCGAGGCATTGCGTGTTGAGTGACGGAATTCAATGCCGCGTTTTACCTAGTTGCCAGAGCGAAGAAAATGGAAATAGAAAAATCCATCTTCCCCTACTGGGAATCGAACCCTCAAACCATCGCATATTATTTTTACTTTCTTTATGTGAGATAAAAAAAATATTAAATAATAAATATTTATCTTTCAACAGATTCGCATCAGAAATAGCAATAGTGGGCCAACAGTATAAAGTAGAGCCTTTCAAGTTCCTCGACCCTCCCCTCAGACTGGAGTTCCCGCAAGCAGTGCAGATGTTGAGGGAAGCAGGTTCGAATACAGTTTTGTTTTTTTTTTATATATACAGGGTGTGGATGTAATGACAAACTTAATTTCAAGCATAGTATTAACTAGCCTTTATAAAGTTGGTAAAATTATAAAAGAAGTAAATTTTTTTTAAACGAAATAAATAATTAAATTATTGTTCTAAAATAAAACACCATTAGTCAAGTATGACGCGAGCGTACACTGTACTGTCAGAGCGGGACGGAGATATAGCTCTTTCTCTTTTGGTTATTTTTGAATGGAAGGTGACAGATTGACAACGTTTAATAGTATTCTTGTAATACGTCATTCGTAGTTAATTATGTCTATATTTCTTGTTTTTTTTTTACTTTAAGTAAGATTAAATATGCTATATGCACATATAATGTGCCCTTTACGGGAATCGAACCTACAGGTGTCACGTCTAAAAGTTAGACTAGGTCTTATACGGTAATATGATTTAAATAAAAAATAGTGTTTTGAACAAATTATAGAACAGTTGTTGAAATATATTTTTGTAGGTATTTTTTTAATCTTTTTTTTTCTTAAATATATATTTACTAATAAAATTATATTAATAATCATATTATTTTAATTTAAAATTGTTACATTTTTTTTTATTTAAAAGATTATTCAAAAATATAATAATTATTATATAAAACGCTAAGTGGGGACAGAGAAAGCAGAGACTAAGCAACGGAGTGTCTTAACACTAGGTTCTTATGGTTCCTGCAGTTCCCTCTGCCTACCCTGCCATGTGCGGGATAAAGCGTGAAGCTAAAAAAAAAATCAAAAACAGAAAAAAATATGCACAAATATATTTTTTCTAATAATATACTACAAATAATTAATTATTAAAATTAATTATAATTTTTTTTCCAGGTGTAAATGTGGGTGAAGAAGACGACCTGTCAACACCCGATGAGAAATTACTTGGACGTCTGGTCCGAGCCAAATATGACACGGATTTCTATATATTAGATAAATACCCTTTGGCCGTCCGTCCGTTCTACACCATGCCGGACCCTAAAAACCCGGTGAGTTGGATAATTAATAATAATTAATTGAATGTATGAATGTTTTTGGTTTGAGAACCAGTGGCTTTTGGTTTGAGAAGCGGTGGCTTTTGGTTTGAGAAGCGGTGGCTTTTGGTTTGAGAAGCGGTGGCTTTTGGTTTGAGAACCAGTGGCTATTAAAATATTATATACAAAATTTGGGGAATTTCGTAAATAATTGTATATACATAGCGTATCTGATAAGGAGGCCATTATCAAAACTACTTATAAGGGAAAATATTTGGAGGCCATATATACAAAAGCTATTTAATGATTATTCCCATTTCACGATATTTACACGTGCTGTGTAACGCGTGAGGGAGTCGTGATTAAATAAGAATGACGTAAACATCTCGTACTACAAAAATACTATTAAACGTTGTCAATCTGTCACCTTTCATTCAAAAAAATAACCAAACGAGAAAGAGATATATCTCCGTCCCGCTCTAACAGTACAGCGTACGCTCGCGTCATACTTGACAAATGGCGTTTTATTTTGGAACAATAATTTAATTATTTATTTTATTTGAAAAAATTATTTTTTTATTTTTTTGAAAATTTTACTTGTTTTATAATTTTACCAAGTTTATAAAGGCTAGTTAATATTATGTCTTAAATGCCTTAAAGGTCGTGGTTACAGCCACACCCTGTATATGTTATAAATATGTATTAATAGCTCTTTTAAAGCTGGAAATATTACTGTTTTAAATAAATCAGTACAACTGTGATTACCCAAAAAAAGAACGAACGAAAGGAATGACGAATATATTTTAAATTAGCATGACAATTGTTAAATGATTTTATGTACGTGCAAAAAAATAAACAGACACTTCGATTTTATTTGTATATTTATTTATTTTAGCTTCACGCTCTATCCCGCACATGGCAGGGTAGGCAGAGGGAACTGCAGGAACCATACGAACCTAGTGTTAAGACACTCCGTTACTTAGTCCCTGCTTGTATATGTGTTCTTTCTCTTTAAATAAGTATGTATATGAAAAATAAAATACAATTTAATAATCTCTCTATGGCTCTGTCAAAAAAAAATACGGCGTTAAGTTCCGCCAACTAGTTAATTAACAGATTCCCTCCTACCTACTATATGCGGGATAAAACGTCACATATTTTCCTTGCTAATCTAATTTCATCTTTATTTCTATTTTAGAAAGCGTCAAATTCCTACGACATGTTCATGAGAGGCGAAGAGATATTAAGCGGGGCTCAGAGGATACACGATCCCGAGTTTCTTACGGAGCGGGCAAAGCATCACGGGATTGGTATGTATTGTAATCACGCTGTATCCCGCATACAGCGGGAAAGCGGGATAGAACGTGTTAAGATATGCGTTTCTCGTTTTTTGTTGCGTGTTGAGTGGAGAGTTAAATTTTTTTAAATGGAATTTGAACCCATGAGTTCAATAATTATATATAATACTCCCTTATGGGAATTGAACCCAAAAACCAGACGCTGCGCCCTAGCGACACGAGTCCTTTTTTTTTAAAACAGGATATTTTTTTTATTAATCGAAGTTTTATAAAAATCGGTTGTTTTTGAGTTATAGTTATAGGTTCACACTTGCTTATAGTAAATACATATGTATTTACTTACCCTAAGAATAAAGCTGGAGAGAATCTAGTGTTCAGTCACTAAGTTCTCATATTTAGGGTACTCAACACGCAATGCCTCGAAAAAGGCGGAAAGCTAGCACAGAGAAAGCAGGAACTAAACAACGGAGTGTCTTAACACTAGGTTCCCACAATCCCTGCAGTTCCCTCTGCCCACCCTGCCTTTAGCGTGAAGCTAAAAAAAAATATATATACAATATAAAATTTCCACTTTATTCAAAATTATTAAATAAAACTTTATTATAGATAAAGTAAAAATATTGTTGGATTTAATAGTCTGTGGTATTTTTAATTATTTTTTTAAAATAAATGTTTTTTTCATTTTCAGATGTAAGCAAAATAGCAGCGTATATAGAGTCGTTCAGACTGGGATGTCCTCCACACGCAGGTAGGTCGCGGGTTCAATTACATATTTGTATATATACAGAGTGTGGATGTAATGACGACCTTAATTTCAAGCATAGTATTAACTACCCTTTACAAAGCTGGTAAAATTGTAAAAGAAGTAAAATTTTCAAAATTAAAAAAATATATTTTTCAAACAAAATAAATAATTAAATTATTGGTCCAAAATAAAACGCCATTTGTCAAGTATGACGCGAGCGTACAATGAACTGTCAGAGCGGGACAGATATATATCTCTTTCTCATTCGGTTATTTTTTGAATGAAAGGTGACAGATTGATAAAGTTTAATAGTATTTTTGTAGTACGTCATTCGTGTTTAATGATGTCTACCTCACGCGTTACACACCTTGTATACATATTGTGAAATGGAAAAAATGATGCTGTACCTAAACTATTAATAATTATTAAATAGTTTTTTGTATATGGCCTCGAAATATTTTCCTCTATAAGTAGTTTTGATAATGGCCGCCGTGTCAGATACACACTGTATACATATCGTATCGTGTGAAAAAGCGCAACCTTCTTCGATACCTACCTATAGGGTTAAATATTTCAAAGCCATATACGAAAAAATTAATCCAGAATTATCGATAGTTTAGACAGAGGTCCCCAAACTTTTTTGTGCCGTAGACCCACGTTTTTTTTCGTGTTGGGTAGACCTACTACTTACCTAATATTGATTTACTGTAAACTTCTAACTGTAGTTTAGTTTACTGTTAAAAACTTACTTCACAGGCACTTTTATAAACATGTTTTGTTATTAAAGATAGTATGGTGTAAGTATGTTAGTGTGTGGAGATCCACTATCGTGGACCCTCATTTTCATTTCATTGACCCCTAAATTTTTTTTTTGCTGACGCAGACCCCTTGCAGGTTGACATAGACCCCTAGGGGTTAATATAGACACTTTGAGAATCACTGATTTCCACAAAGTATCATTTTTTCCATCTTACTATATTTACACATGCTGTGTAACGCGTGAGGTGGTCGTGATTAAATACGAATGACGTAAACATCTCGTACTGCATGAATACTATTAAACGTTGTCAATCTGTCACCTTTCATTCAAAAACATAACCGAACGAGAAAGAGTTATATCTCCGTCCCGCTCTGACAGTACAGTGTACGCTCGCGTCACACTTGACTAATGGCGTTTTATTTTGGACCAATAATTTAATTATTTACTTTGTTTGAAAAAAAAAAACTTTTTTTTTAATTTTTGAAAATATTACTTGTTTTATAATTTTATCGAGTTTATAAAGACTAGTTAATACTATGCTTTAAATTAAGGTCGCGACATCGACCCCGTTAATAAATTAATACATTTTCACTCATCCACTGATACTCAAATTGTAAGCAATACCCCCATATTAACCAAGCCACTGGCTCTCATATATATATATATATATATATATATATATATATATATATATATATATATATATATATATATATATATATATATATATATATATATATATATATATATATATATATATATATATATATATATATATATATATATATATATATATATATATATATATAATATATATATATATATATATATATATATATATATATATATATATATATATATATATATATATATATATATATATATATATATATATATATATATATATATATATATATATATATATATATATATATATATATATATATATATATATATATATATATATATATATATATATATATATATATATATATATATATATATATATATATATATATATATATATATATATATATATATATATATATATATATATATATATATATATATATATATATTATATATATATATATATATATATATATATATATATATATATATATATATATATATATATATATATATATATATATATATATATATATTTTTCCAGGCGGAGGTATAGGTATGGAACGTGTCGTGATGCTGTACCTCGGTCTCGACAACATCCGCAAGACCTCGATGTTCCCGAGAGACCCGAAACGAATTACTCCTTAAGGAAGCAGATTCAAATACTTAAATTTTTATTATAAACTTTTTGATATTTATTGTTTATAATAAATAAAAATAAATATGTATATTCGATATTTTTTTATTTATAATTTTTTTTAATGTTATTTACTCATTATTAAAAAAATTAGTGGACATATTTTAAATAAAATTATTAATTAAATTAATGACTCATTAATTGTACGTAACTTTTGCATTTTTGTTTTTTAAATTGCATTTTTTTTTGTTCTCTGGAACTATTTAATACATTATTATTGAGTTATAGAGATAACACTTTTAATAAATACTTAAATATTCTGAACAAATTTAAAAATATTCTGGCAAACTAGGCAAAGCGCGGCGTTGAGTTCCGCCACACAACACGCAATGCCTCGAAAAAGGCGGAAAGCGGGGACGGAGAAAGCAGGGACTAAGCAACGGAGTGACTTAACACTAGGTTCGTATGGTTCCTGCAGTTACTTCTGCCTACCCTGCCATGTGCGGGATAAAGCGTGAAGCTAAAAAAAGGAAACAAATATAAAACGCCCAGATTGTGGTATTAGGCGATTAATGACCTGGTTCACAAAGAAATGACAATGAGGGAAGGGTGATATAGATCATCATCTTTATTAATCTATCATCTTCATTCTATCATCTTTATTTTATCATTCTTATTCTACCATCTTTATTCTCTTCACGCCTTTGCTGTGACCTATGGTATGACGTCTAGTTCCATCACCCAAGCAAGAAGGCAAAGTTGGATCTTCTGCTGACTTTCTTTCCTAAAGGTTACCGAGCTATAGGTCACTGCAAACGCCTCGTATGCTCTAATTATTGCCTGATTCGTTCCACAGTACCACTCACGAGTAAATTGTGGCCTCGTTCCGTAGGTTACCGTCGTATCTTAAACTTTAAGTCAGTAGACTGTGATTAGATGATCATCTTCTTTTCATTCTACCCACCAAGGCAGTTAACCTTCGTCACCCCACTTTTCTACCATTTCGCAAGGAGGATGATATCTTGGTGCAAAAGGAAAAGCCTATCTCTTGGGCCACCTCTTTGCATCCCACTCGACTCGACCACTGGAGGTCGGGTGAAAACCATCGTCGACCAGCTGGTGCAAGTGATCTATGCTGGAATTCAAATTTATATAAAAAATCGTGCGCATAGTTCTCCTCTCCCCCACATCGATAAGTCCAGTGAGCCTGTCAGTATACTTTCGGCAAAAGACCTGTGATCGTAAGTTAGCTCCGGTTTTAACGGCACTCTTACTCTGCAGTCGTTGTCTCAATATCATGGAAGGCTAAAACTAGGAACAGCTAAAAAGGCCCATCACACTGCTCCTTCCAACTACAGGTCTATAACTTCTTTTAATTTTAAAATAATGGAGTCCATTATCAACCGTTAGCTTCTATGGTTTTTGGAAGACCAACAGCTGATATGTGACTAATAGTACAGATTCTGGATATGTTGGCCTACCTGATTAATAACTGGGCAGTTGCGGTTGTAAGCCTCAGCGGTCAGTTTAGCCTATGATGGGGTTTGGCACTAAAATATAAAATCGAAGCTGACTTCCTATGGACTGCCAGAAAGATTGTGCAAATGAATTTGAACTTTCTTGCTCGTGATTGCTGGAGATCCACAGGGCGGAATAGTGATCGCCGACGCTATTTGTCCTGCACATCAATGACATGTTAAAATCCAGTAACATTAATTGCTATGCGGTTGACAGCACGGTGGATGCGTAATATCGGGATCGAGGAATCTTTCAGGCTAGCAAGACATATGTTTGCTCAGTTACCATAATAATAATACCCTTTATCGTATATCCAGTCTTTCAGAGTACACGTCTTGAAACCAAGACAACGACAATCGATGAGATAGAGATAGAGATAGATTTCGACGTAGATATTTCGAGGGACATTAACTTCTGCTGTCATTTGGTTAGTCAAAGGTAAAGTCAAATTGGCTTTATCATAGTGTCCTTGGTAGAGTGAGACCAATGCCCAAGTTCGACTGCACAAGGAATATTGCCCTCATCTCTGGTCTGATGCACCCTAACACCAACTTCTTCCATTTGATCACGTCCAACGTCGAGCAATTCGGATTGTTGACCACGAAAGTCTCATTAAGCTGCTCGACCATCTGGTTGCATCTGCATCTTCTACCAAATATTTATAAGTGCTATAAAGAACTATTTAGGCTAATACCGACAGACTTTCACCATAGCAATTACCGCCAAGAAATTAAACTCCAAAAGCCTACGATTATGTACGCAACATAATCTGAGTAGAGTACATTATGAACCCTCGGGCTTCAGGTGACCCACTTACTCGTTTCTATATACATATATCCTATTCTTATATGCTTTTATACAACTTATATCGTTGTTAGCATCTCTGTAGGGAGATTTTTACAAATTTCCGCTACCCAAAGACCATTACAAAGAACAATCGTTTGGCGAGAGAGAATGCTATTTTTATTAAATATTTTTATGATTTTTTTTAAAGTGTTAAACCACACTGAGGATAGAAAAAATACTTAAAGAAAACATATAAAAATTTGAACGCAGCGGGACTCGAACCCGCTGCGTTCAAATCTACCAACCGTTGATCTACCAACTCCTAAACTAAGACAAGTTTGTATAATGGGAGTAAGTCTTAAAATTCACCACTTACTTTATTTAAATAAGTATAAAAATTAAATCATAGTTTTTTGAAAGTAAAATTTAAAAACAAATAGGTTAAATAAATATACACCTTTTCTTGGATTCAGTTCGGTCTGGATATAATCTAAAGTTAGTCACCCGAGTTAAATAAAGGGTAGTTCAGGATCTTATTGACTCTCTCGTCCTGCACTTGTGAGGTATATAGAGCATCTTTCATATATAATATCAATATATTTCATATAGCAAATTTAACAAGTACATGGCAGCGGAGAATCCAGAAAACATCAAATGCTTAAAGTTTTATATATAAAGGGAGATGATCAAAATCTACTACAAAAAATATTTTTTCTCTTCCTGTAATTAGCGAAAGCATCATATAAGACAATCTGAAATTGAAGGCAGAGCAAATTGAAGGCAGGCATTGGCATGATGATGATGGCCATAGCAAGATTTCTTTTTGTAGCTTCACGCTTCATCCCGCACATGGCAGAGTAGGTAGAGGGAACTGCAGGAACCATTTGAACCTAGTGTTAAGACACTCCGTTGCTTAGTCCCTGCTTTCTCCGTCCCCGCTTTCCGCCTTTTTCGAGGCATTGCGTGCTGAGTGGCGAAACTCAACGCCGCGCTTTGCCTAGTTTACCAGAGCGAAGAAAATGGAAATAGAAAAATCCATCTTCCCCGACTGGGGATCGAACCCAGAAACCATCGCGTTACAGGCACACGTTGCGCCTCTGCGCCACGACAATAATATTATACAAAATAAAAGTTCAAAACTAGAATAAATTCATTTAATACAATATAGTACCATCATACGTCCCTTTATCACACGTTTCGTTCCCATTACATTATTGCTGGTAACAATCAATTCCGATACAAATATTACAATTAAAAATCCAAATTACAAAAAGATCCCCCCCTCTCCCCCCTTTAAAATCTCTCCTCCCTCTCCCTCCCACTTCCTGTTAAAACAAAACGCGGCGTTGAGTTGCGCTCAATGTTTTATAAATTTGAATTTTTGACACTCTTTTACCAGTAATAATACAAGTTCCGTACAAAATTATAATCATAGACCAAGAACACATTAATTACAATTACAAATATATATATTTAAACCTAATTTAAGTATATTCACTTAAAAATAACTTAAATTATATCGGCCTTATTCATAAAAAAGTCTTATAGAACGTTTTAAGTATATTTTAGGTAACACGCTCTTTAGAATTATAGAACGTTCGATAAATGTTTGTAT